>SDVV010016932.1:0-14111 GCA_016164225.1 Gammarus roeselii | reverse complement strand
TATTTATATATTTATATATCCATATATGTAACGACTATTAATGGTCGTACAAAAACATGTATACCTTTGCTCAGCAAGTAGTTTTCACTGCAATGAAAAAGTCACCTATAAAACAAATTATTAGAAAAAAGCCACGTATTTGAAAATTGCAAACAATTATCCTATAGGCGTGGATGTTTAAGAAAATGATTACGTCTGATTGCGACGAGTCAAAGAAACATGTCTCAGATCTTGATATTGTGTTTCTAACTACTCTCCTTATAATCTGTGGGCTGCAAAACAGTTGACTAATAATATAAAGAAATCAAAATAAACTGAACCCAAACAGTGCATCATATATACTAATATTTACAAGCGGGTATTTCAATGCAAGTTGGTATTCATTCAGAAATCGTGACATACTTTTGAACCTGGGATTCCGGTACACGAGACCAGAATTTCAGTTATTCGACAGTCCAACAACAAGTTTAAGTTATTCGACAGTCCAACAAGTTCCAGCTATTCGACCGTTCGACAACAAATTTCAGCTATTCGACAGAGCAGCAACAAATTTCAGCTATTCGACAGTGCAGCAACAAATTTCAGCTATTATACAGTGCAGCAACAAATTTCAGCTACTCGACAGTGCAGCAACAAATTTCAGCTATTCGACAGAGCAGCAACAAATTTCAGCTATTATACAGTGCAGCAACAAATTTCAGCTATTCGAATGTCCAACAACAAATTTCAGCAATTCTACAGTCCAGCAGAAAAAACAGCTATTCGACAATGAAACAACAAAAAAGATTTAATTTCAAACTTACGTACTCATTATCGGCAGTAATTTATACGGTGGGGCGAATGAGAACAATATTAGTTAATCTCCCACAGGCTCCTGCACGCTCTCATATCAATAAACATTATCTGCAGTTTCATGCTTATGTATCTCACATGGATCACCATTGTCCCCACTACACTGTTAACTTCATTCAGATGCACATGTGGTCTGATCTGTCTACAGCATAGATCTATTCAGGCAAAACGTTGAGAAGATCACTTATTACTTACGTTATTTGCCAATGAAGCGCTTTTCAGATATATGCAGAGAAGACATTTGCACAAGTAGGCAGTGATGAAGGCCGTACATCTATTCATGTTTTCGAACCTCTTATAAACTGAGTGTTTTTTTCCTGCGATTTTCAAAGATAATGGTACATTTTCCGGCCCATCCAATGTTTCATAATTACGAAAGGAAATATGTTACGTGGGAGCTAATGTTGGTCGGCTTCTAATGTTAAGAATGCGAGGTTAACAGCCGGTCTATCATTTTTTTTCAGTCATACTTTATGTCAGCCCTTCTTATTCAGTAGGAAAATAAGGAATATAGCATTATTTGATTTCGGTCACTGAATATACCCAAACAAATGAGCAAAAAACGATTCGAATACCCCTCAGTTACTGGGGAATAATGAATGTATCAGTTTCTAACATTTTGTTTCCATCAAATCTATCCAGGTTGGACCGACTGGGCCGAGGACAATGTATAAATGCGACAACAAAGAAACAAATTTACATGATGAGGTTTGCCAAATCAGGTACTTGTGGTATCAATAGAAGTGACAGCACAAGTAAATCTAATCAATACGTTTGTTTTCTTTCCCAGGAATTAAATAGGATGTAATGTCGTCGGCTAACCTGTTAATCAACCTTAATCCAGACCTAATTTTAGCCTGTTTCTTGCAGGCCGACTTGATTAGGAAGAAGCTGTAAGTGCAACGCTGCCCAACATGTGTTCAGGTGGCGTAAACACGGGATGTGCAATGCTGCCCACCATGTTATCCGAAGAAAAAGACTTAGGAATTGCAACGCTGCCCAACATTTGTTCAGGTGGCGTGAACATGGGATGTGCTATGCTGCACACCATGTTATCCGAGGACAAAAACATAGGAAGTACGATGCTGTCCAACATGTGTTCAGGTGACGAATACATAGGAAGTGCAATGCTGCCCAACATATTATCCGAGGACAAAAACATAGGAAGTGCGATGCTGTCCAACATGTGCTCAGGTGACGAAGACACAAGAAGTGGAATGCTGCCCAACATGTGTTCAAATGGTATTCAAGAATTCTCCATTACTCATAGTACACACATGACTTGTGTAGCAAGTGTTATTATATGTTCTTGCGTGCAATTTTAATTATTGTATGA
This sequence comes from Gammarus roeselii, assembly GCA_016164225.1. Lineage (NCBI taxonomy): Eukaryota > Metazoa > Arthropoda > Malacostraca > Amphipoda > Gammaridae > Gammarus > Gammarus roeselii. Next base: position 11,923 of record SDVV010016932.1, on the reverse strand, counting down.
ATCCTACTAGTATTTTTCACTTGATTTATAACGTTGTCGAGGGAATTAAAATTCTTGTTCACAAGATGATTAAATGATACACAAAATTGATTTCATTCAGGAACCCACAAAGATAAAGTCAATGTGATTGATCATGTTCTCGACACTGTGAGCAGGCTTGCGACTAACGTAGAGTAGATTAGTGTCAGTCTCCTGTCGTGCATACCCTGTTTTGCAACTTTCAATTCACCAACTTCACTACTCCGCGTTCATTCTTTTCCGGTACTTTTTGCTTAGGCACCGTCCCACGATTCGCGTGTTTTCTATTATTTTTAGCCTTGTCAATATTGGATGTTACCGCGAGTGTTTCAACGCCCGAATCTTTTGCATCGAAATTGCACTTTGAAAGCCCGCTTGTCAAACTTGGTGAACACGAAGCAGGGCTACGGATGAGGGGGTTGAGGGGGAGAGGGGGACGATGGGCTGAGGGCAGAGCAAGAGGAAAGGTGTTGGTTAAAGGGGATGGGAGGTTGTGTTGGGAGGCCGGAACTGTTCAGGCAGGTGAATTAAAGGAGGAGGGATATTTTGTATAGAATATTTTGTTCGGAATTGTATTATTTCAGGGGTCAATAATGAATACACTGATCAAGGAAGAAATACACACCTAAAATAGTTTTACACCGTAACATTTAATCCGTAGGCCTATTATTTCATCATCTAGAAAACCCGATAAAATACTCCAACTACTTAGTTTGTTGAATTATTACAGCGAATTACGCATCACGTTTATATATGTTTAAGCGACATTATTCTTATAATGATTTATACGTACCTAACTTTAGTGTTCATCGCAAGCTTGCATATTGCCCATGTGTTTTAATTAGCTGAGAGGATAATTGTAACTTAATATTATGTTCGTAGCTGTATCCCTTTCAGATGAATGTATTGGTTTTGTCATTGCTTTTTCTTGCATTCGAATAATTGCCATACAACCGAACAAAGCGACAATGTCAATTGTGTTATTCAATATACTTTAATTGATCAGATTTGGTATTTATAGAACGGATTTATTTTTAATCAGCTACTGAAATTTGATGTGATGAAATCATGAACGCACAGCAGCTGCCAGTCTACTAATTGCACGACTTCGCTTCACATTGAGCGGTCTAGGAAAATATTATGAAACAAGTTCCCAATAACCTTCATTTTGTTCCTGATAAACGCTAAAAGTTGGGCCACTTCGTCAACAAAATTTCAGGAAACTCAAGTCTAGACTTCATTGATAGTAATTATTTTGAGTTATATAAAATTAAAGAAAGCGTAAATAAAAAAACATCACTTATATAATCCACATTCATTTCTGGTCAAAATCTAGAACTCCTATTAATAAATAATTGTATCACGTTATTAATTTCCCGCATAGTCGATCCTAAATTTAACAAAATACGTCGCCGCTGAGACTTAGGCTGAAGTTCTGTGACTCATGTTTGTAACTCTTCAACAACTCCCTTTCCCGCTTCGTCAGTTCAGGTATATTATGTTATATGACAAGCTCATTTTTCGGTATGTGTAGCAAACTCCAATGGAATTGGTCTGAGTGAACTTAGATAACTGTAGGTCCACATAAGGAATCAACTGGAAGTTGTATTGGCATAGCATTATCAGAGAAAGTCGACTTGACACCCTTGAGACATCAGCTGTTGGGCATGTTCGTGACATGTTAGCAGGTGTCCGTGTGGACACACTTTTTGTTGAAGGTCTGGACATGCGATGCAAGGAAGACTCGTGTTCCTCTAATGAAGCAATACAATAACTGTTCATTCGTTTATTGGATGTGGGATGCCGATGCTCTTCGTGTTTGGATTCATGAATACAAGCGATGAAGGAAGTGAGAATATAACGTAATAGAGCATGTAAAGAGGGGAGAGCTGCTGGTCAAATGTCCTGTAATTGTCAAATTAATGTCAGTTCTCTATTTTCTATTCCTCCAGTTATAAATGTTAAAACCAATAGCGTCGATTCGAACATGAGTGGCCGCTTTTTGTCAGACACGTACAACGGGAATGTTCAATAACATACAAATAAAGAGCACCTTCCAGCAAGCTTTACCAGAAGGTTATTCACATGATACCTATAAAGATTTAAATTTTTCTAAGTCGTATCGTCAATTTGAATGATATCGTTGTAGCTGGAGACTCAAACTTATACCTTATTTAGGAGGACTATAAATGGTAAAAAAGTGCAAATAGATTATCAACTTTTACATGCGAAAGTACATCGGTGCACGAAGGAAAATAAGCGGTTCTTGGCGACGGTTAAACTCTGACCACCGTGTTCGTATAAGGCCACCTCAACGATGCTCTAAATTGTGTCGTGACAGCCGTCATCTAAATACTCTCAGCTGCGACATCCATGAGGTGAAACTGAGTGTATTAGTGTAGTTAACAAGTTCTCGTATTGAAGTGATGCTGGAAGAATAGAAAAGACTTGATTTAAGGTCTCAACTCGTGAGTTGATGAAGCAAGACTCAATAATGTTCTAATATATATTCTCATATGATTCCAAAAGTTACTTCGATTTTTTTCCGGTTTTAGATGATGGCACAATCCTGTTTAATTTTGTCGATGGCACTATCATGTTTAAAACGTCGTAGAACAATATATGTTCAATAAATTAAAAAAAATCTATGCAGACCAGGTTATCAACAATGTACAGCTGAGAATATAAAACGGAATCAGTTACAGGGATTGAAATTTGTGCGAGTGTGTAACAATGAGTATGACTGGCCTCATGAAGACATGTGATCTGAAACCTTGTTGTTCATAAAATGATTACTTGTTTTATTCGATGAAAATTTGCGAAAGAATTACAAATTGCCACTATCTAATATTGGAAATAAATTGTTCATCATAAAAAGTCAAGAACACAATCGATGTTCACGCATACATACAAGAAAAGGAAGGTTATAAGGCCATACAAGAGAAGGACCACCACTACTGTCACCACTACCCACAACAACCACCCCACTACTACCAGGGGCATTTTAGCCTCGGAGAAGGAAAGGTAGAGAGTCAGGTTGACTTGTTCAGGAACGGAGCGAACAAGAAGCGAAGAGAAGTATTTAGGTTCCAGGCGGTCGCATCTCAGACGGTCGAGCAGAGACGGCCACGCCCATACGCTCAGCGGACTCGCACTTTTCCTCGAGCGCATGCCTATCGGTTTGCCCCAGAGGTTGGATCAGACTGACTCCAACTAGGTATTGAGTCTTCTTCTAAGTACGACAAGTATGTGCACATTTAGGAGAGCAGCACACCCAGTTGCCCGGGTAGTGGTCCTCCCCCATGTGCTCAGAAGATTAAGTCTTCTGTACGCAAGCGGTTCCTTGAAGGCTGTCTCACTTCAAGGTGAGACGTCGGAGTGGCATCTCCTAGGGATATGCCTGCCCTTGGTTGATCTAGAGTCTAGGTCGGAATATTGCAAATGTTGGAAGAGCTCTACGCCCAGTTTACTGAGAGTGGTTCTCCCTAGTGTTCAGTAGAGTAAGTCTCTAAGCACGTGTGATTGGTCTTACAAGAGCATTTCATATTAGATGTCAGAAGGACATCTCCTAAAAAAGTTGCTCACGGCAACTCCTCATTTTAGTCAAATGATTCATATTTTCAAATTTGTTCAATAATTATCGCATAATTTGAAAAGGCAAGAGATCAGTATTTACATTTTGAATTAAGACAATAGTCAAGGGAAACACAATGTTTTTCAATTTTGACGAGCATCTAGCGTAGAATTTAATCCGAAAAAGAGCCAACGATTTTCAAATTGTGACATTTTTCTTGACATTGCTGCTCCAGGTCCCACCCAAATCTGTGCTACAAAAGAGAAGGTAGTTAGTTATCCACATTGAACAAGGGAAAAAATTTCAAGGTGAGATGTCTGAGGAGCATCTCCAAGGGTTAGTTTGCACTGGGTGCTATATATAAATTCAAAATGCTTCAGGTGAGATGCCGGAAGAACATCTCCAATAATATTTCAAATTTCAGGAGAGATGCCAGAGGGACATCCAACAAATAGTATTTCACTAGGTAACCGGTACGTGCTACCAAGCGAAGGCAGCAGGAGCTGTGCTGAGTGCACTTGGCAAAAAATAAGGTTATTATTATCGCAGGTCCCTTGAAGGCTGACGCACGTCGGAGTGACAGCTCCTAGGGAAGAGTTGCTCATGACAACTCCTGAGTTTAGTCAAATTGTAATATTTTTTTGTAGTTTATTGAATAGTTGTCGCAGAATATTTCAGGTGAGATGCCAGCGGGACATATAACAAATATTATTCCATTAGGTAACCGGTGTGACTACCAGGTGAAGGCAGCACGAGTTGTTAGAAATTTTGATAAATGGTTACTATTGCAGAGTCCTTGGAGACTGATGCACTTCATGGTGAGACGTCAGAGTGACATCTTCTAGGGAAGAGCTGTTCGCAGCAAATCCTGAATTTAGTCAAAAGAAACACAAGTAATTTAAATTTTGGAAAACGCATATTATTGCAAATTTCAATCCATGAATGGCACGAGTATTTAAATTTGGAGTTATGTCAAGTTGGAGGATTAAATGTTTTTAATTTGTTATAAATTTTTGCAAGATTTACTCCATAAAAAAGCTTGAACAGTTGCCTCAGATTTAATTCCAAAGGAGGCAATCAACCGGTAATAACTCGGACATCTGTATAAAATGGGTTAGTAGGTGAGGGTCTCTCTGCACCATGCTGCAACAGTGTCATTCCCGGATCTGTACTACGGTAGAGAAAGAAGACGGTTAGTTCATTCAAAATGCTCAGACGGGTCAATTTAAAGGTAAAATAGCGGAGGGGCAGGTGCATTAGGTGCACTTTTTTCAAAATGAGATGTCGGGAGGACATCTCTAAGATCTATATATATTTAAACTGAGGTGCCAGAGAGGCTTTACATGTTTCAAGTGAGATGCAAGAGGGACATCTCCATGAGATGTAACCGGCGCTGGTATAACTGCTTCGCTATTATTTAATATCAAGTCTTTTTTCTTTTCTTTTTCCCTCATGACACGAAGGGAAGAAGAGGAAAAAAGAGAGGAGCATCGGGTCGACAGTGTCCTTCCATAGGAAGGTACTCACAGATTCAACAGATGGATGTTTTCATCCCTATTTTTCTCTTTTCTTTTTTCTCCCAACAGGGAGGGTTTCTCCGTAGGAGAATACGCATTGCCTAACAATGAATGATATATGTCGAATTTACGTTTTACCGTAAAGTTGAGCAGACTCTCCTCATGGTGCGGCTTCGATGGGGTGGGGGTCGAGCCGCCGTTGCAGCACATCGGTAAGCGTCGCTGGGTCGCCGACATACTTTACCCGCACAAGTTTGTCTAATCTACGTCGAACCTTAGAGGTGAGCAACGCTCTCCTCCTGGCGCGGTTTGATTTTCACATAGCATGCGGTGTGGGGGTAAGCCGTTGATGCGGCTTCTCAGCAAGCGCCGCTGAGTCGCCAAAGAATTCACCCGCTCTGTTCCGTAATTTTTATCTATCATTCCCATTTTTCTCCTCTCACACAAGTAAAGGAAAAATATAATTGGGTCGGAAAGGTCTCTCATAGGAAAATACTCATTGCCTCAACAATATATGACATTTGTCGAATCTACGTCGTACCGTAGAGTTCAGCAATGCTCTCGTCCAAGTGCGGGTTCAATTCTCGAATTTCATGAGTTGTGGTGGAGTGTCACCGGCAGACTTCACCCTCACTAGTTCTTAACTTTAGCTGACTCTCCCCATTTTTCTTCTTTCTTTCTTCTCCCACAGGAACGGTAGAAACATAAAAAAAATGTAATCGTGCCGGCCCGATTCCTCCGTAGGGAGATATTCGTTGCCTTCAGCAATGAATGATACCCGTTGAATCTAGACGGTATCACAGAGTTGAGCAGGAGCTCTCTTCTTGGTGCGTAAAAATATATGGTATTCCTCCAAGTATTCACCGCCGCATCGAGTTAAGCAAGCCCTCCTCTTAGGTTGTGTCGATTTTCAGGATACCATAGTCCCTGCATATGCGTGTCCCGTTAGGACAGCAGACGGCCTCGTAGGCTAGCGGGATGGGTGAATGCGAGTACCGTTACGGGCTCACACCCAGAACCTGTGGCCCTGGCGTGGGTTTAGGGGTGGATGAGAGTCGCCGTAACACCTCTCGCCCGGTGAATTCCTAGAAAAATCGTTTTCGAGATATTATCAGTCTGTCTGTACTTGCAATGCAGTATTATCAGTCTGTCTGTACTTGCAATGTTAATGGAAAAAAGCGTTCCGTCCCGATATGGAGTTTTTCAGTCGCTTGAGTAGGTCAGCAATAGCAATCATTACATTGTTACAGAAAAAAAAGAGTAATAATTAACAAATACTACTACCAGCGACATGCTATTATTGTTATTAGTAATGGATTTATTTGTGTAATAGCTTGAATTGTAAAGAGAGCTGTTTCATGCTCCTCCCCTATATTCCTATAAGTATAATCTTGACAGCTCCTGGGAAAATCGTGTCGTTCTCAGGTTAAACGAGTCACGTAGCCCATTGCTTGTAAAGCGCGTTTTTGAACGCATTCATGGATTCAGAGCCAACTACCGCAACCGGTAAGATGTTCCAAGCCCTCGAGATTGCAAAACTATTTCCCATAAGTTTCGCCCCATTGTTCCGGGTACGAATGTTTTGATCCCTGCCCAAGAGGCCAACAGGACTCACGTTGTTGAATCGCTTCAGGTATTTGAAGGTTTTAATGAGCTGACTCTTCAGCCTTCGCTGCTCAAGGGTGATAAGGCCAAGCTCTTTAAGCCTATCCTCGTTGCTGTGGTGGTGTAACTGCGGGATGAGCTTAGCTGCACGATGCTGGATTCGTTTCAGTTTGGATATGTCCCCCCTCATGTGTGCAGACCAGAATTGGACTGCATGCTCGAGGTGGGAACGGACGAGGGACGTGTACAACGGCAATACAATGTCCTTCGTTTTTCAGAGGAAGTTACTTTAGATGTAACCAAGGTTACGGCCTGCTACCTTGTAACTTGCTTCGACCTGGCGTTTCATTTCATATCTTTCGAGATAAGGACATCTAAGTCTGTCTGCCAGTCAACAGTTGCAAGATCTCTTCCTGCCATCGTGTGAATGAAGTTGGCATTGCGGCACCCCATGTGCATAACTGTACATTATGCATTACTGAAGGGCATCTGCCACGCTTCCTACCATTGTACAAGTTTTTCGAGATCTTGTTGAATCTCAACTCTGTCTCCCTCATTCCATGCTGCATAGCAGAGCTTTGTGTCGTCGACAAATTTTGATACCTTGGACAGAAGCCCCGAATCCATGTCATTTATATAGATGAGGAAGAAGATAAGGACCCAGGACACTGCTCTGGGGCACTCCAGAAGTAACAGGGGCCCACTCGGACAAAGCCTGGCCGATGCTGACTCTTTGCTTGCGTCCTGTTAGCCAGGGGCGCAGCCAGCAAAGTATTTTGCCACCAACGCCAAGCTCAGAGACTTTGTGTAACAGTCTAAGTAGATGACATATATTGCCTTGTGGCGGTCGTACACGCTGATCACCTGATTGAATAAGTCCAGCAGATTCGTTAGACAACTCTCTTACGGCGGAAATCGTGTTGAGTGTCATGAAGAAAACCCTCTAGGTAGGGTTACTTGCGGACAAAACTGGACCGTTTAAAGCCCGCTGGACCTCTAACTTTTGGGCATAGAATTTCTTAGCGCTTAGATGGAGCAGTCGGTCAAGTCGGGCATTTCCTACATCATTCGAATGTAGGTTGTCTGTTAGGAAAAGATCAGGCCTTTCCAGAAGGTCATCAAACAAGTTGATGAAGGATACTCCATCGGACTTGCAAATGGTCTCGAGAGCTCGATTTGTATAGGTTAACTTACAATACAGCTCGTCATCATCATTCATTTGCGGTAAAATGAATGTGATAGCCACTCGATCCGTTTTTGACTTGAGGATAGAAATCAGCTGAATTTACTTAGATAGCAGATCTTCCTACCTTTTCCCTTTAAGATCATTGGTGCCTACATGGCAGATAATGAGTGTCTCCCGGCTGGAAACTATAACATACGTAGATAGCAGATCTTCCGACCTTGTTCTTTTAAGATCATTGGTGCCTACATGGCAGATAATGAGTGTCTCCCGGCTGGAAACTATAACCCCTGCAAGGGCACCTCTGATCTTCTCAATCGTGGCACCGGGTTTGCAAATACACCGCCTCTTTGCCTTACACCTATGAGCAAAATCAACCGCCTGGTGTCGGACGATAGAGTTACCTAATATAAGTGTCTCAATTCCGTCGTCCAGGTCCGTGAACCTCTCAAAAGTGTTCCGCGTTGGCATCACAAACGCGGGCCGGTTCACGAAGGTGAACCGGTTTTGGACCTGCTGAAAACCATCCGAATCTACGCCTCCCGTCGAGGTTGGGTGCGGTTTTGATCCGCAGATGTCTTGGTCCGAGGTATCAGCTTAGTTCCGGTTTTCAGTCTCCGGGCAGCCGGTGACGGGATATAGGTATCCTGGTTTGGGTTTAGGCGTGGCAGCGAGTTGCGAGCTCACATCCAATACCGGCAGCCCTGATATCGGTTTAGGGGTGGATGAGTGCTGCCATTCAGACTCTTACCCAGGACGTCACGGTAGGAAGTCAAAGTAAGACCACCAAGACTCCCCCGCGATCGAACTGGGTGCCTTCGGTCAATCCTCTCACGGGATGCCTCTCCTCGTTTGTTCCGCCAGGCCATTACTACCCTTCTCCTATCAGAACGTAAGTTTCTACTGAGGTGTGCAGCGAAACTGTCTAGATCACGCTTAATAACAAGGTCCTCGTGGTCCTTACGTACCTCGTCTCTTACCTCCGCTACAGACTCACAAGTCCTGCCGATCTTCCTAGAGTTAAAAAATAAATTCATTTATTTGGAGGTAATGCATTAGGAATAGTTCTGTGTTTTGATTATGAAGCTCGGGAAGTAAAAATCTTGTATACTGATCCGGTGTTTATCATACATCCATGTTTTTCACCACAAGCTTTGTTATGTTCAACAATTATTGTCATTACATAGGAAGGTAACAAAATTTTGTGAAATATCAATAATGCGTACTGATCCAACCTCATTGATGCGTGCTGTTTCAACCTCATTAATGCGTACTGTTTCAACCTCATTAATGCGTGCTGTTTTAACCTCATTATTGCGTACTTTTTCAACCTCATTAATGCGTGATGTTTCAACCTCATTAATGCGTACTGTTTCAACCTCATTAATGCGTGCTGTTTTAACCTCATTAATGCGTACTGTTTTAACCTCATTAATGCGTACTGTTTCAACCTCATTAATGCGTGCTGTTTTAACCTCATTATTGCGTACTTTTTCAACCTCATTAATGCGTGCTGTTCCCACCTCATTGCGACATCAGCATACATAAAAGTGGGCTATTAAAATTGTAGATGAGGAGTAAACATTTTAACACAACAACCACTCGTGTTCCCTGCAGCCTTTTTAACATCCCCAAATAACAACACCAGCTCAGCAAATACTGAAACTTCAAAGCGTCTCGTATTAAACTTTTTTCTGTTGAACTTTTTCACAGCCTATTTACGCAAGACATTATTCAAACACTTATTTCATAAGCCCGAGGATACAAACTCTGACAATACTCGAGACAACAGTTGAGTGAACTTGAACTCAGTCTTTGGAGAAACTGTCCAATCGGACTGTTTCTTGTGGGACTTTATTGTTTCTTGTTGAACAGAGATTCGTTATTGTTCTTAGCATAACATTGTTCATCATACTGTTTGCTCATATGGTATTATTAGCAAACGCTTCTTTGCTATAAATAAAGTTGTTTTCAATTATTTTAATCGGTTATTAATTTTGCAGTTCTGCACACTCGGTTATGTACATACGCTGTTTGATGTCATCGATGAGGGTGAATTCAGAAATAAGAAACTACACTTCGACGGAAGGGCAGGGGGGGGTCGCATGCAGCTATTGGTTTGATGTACCCTCTGTATGTTAGTTCTAGAATTGGTAAAAATTTATGTAAATTCATTCAGTTATTTAATTATTTTTCCTTTAATTCGTTGAGTAATGAAAGTATTGTAAAATTCCAAATTTGTTTCATTTATTCTTCTAGCGCGTGGTATGTTATTCCGAGATAATTATCATGGCTGTCATTCTATCATCAAACACATTCAATTATGTACCTATGTGTTCTTCTGACCATTCCATGTTTCCAGCCCCTGGATGTCTCTCTGAACTATGCACGTATCTCTGGCCCTCGTTTAGCTCTGAAAAGCCCATGCAGGTCTCTATTGAGTTAACGTTGTCGAATAACTCTAGATTTGTCTGGAACTGAAGAATATCACGGACCTGTATGACTCGTTGAAACATCTATGGATGTCTTGCATCATAATCCGAATGATGCAAGACATCCAAAGTTATCCGCCGGATGACGACATGGGCGACACTGCTTAGATGCCGGCCGAAAGTATTGCAGATCAGTCTGGCGAGACTTATTCAGATTTAATTTAGTGTAAAAAAAAGTGAATGAATATTTTTTTTATGAGAATATAATAAACAAACAGCTATCACAAGCAACAGTAACTTTACAAGCTTATTTATAACAATTTTTCACATTAGGTATATTCTGTGCGTTTCATTCAACTTGAGAGGACCAGGAGTGATATCTTGTTTTGATGTGTTATTAAAGCTGAACATGTTCTGAAAGATTTATCTTCATGTTGATGTAAAATACATCCCATAAATAAGGTGAATCAATGAACTTTTTATCGGAGTAGATGCTATATTTTGATCGCCTTGATCCCTCTTGGACCACGTTTTACACGTGTCCTGCTGAAAAAAACACAGTGCTAACTTTCAGAACCAGTGAATATTTGAAATGATGAAATAACCTAGTCCCATACATTGCTAATCACTAATTTAATCCATGCAATTGGAAACAACGTCGTATTACCAGGAAACGGACTTGTTTTTTGTCAGTTGATTAAGGTCCGTTCGCCAGAATGCGCCACCGATTACTCAATTAAATATAAGTCAACCTTGCCTATAATCTATTCATGGATACAATACAAAGCTCTAGTTCATTCGGCTATGGTTTTGAGACCACAAATTCCAATTGACATCAACATATTTGTTAGAAGCCCCATGTCCATCTCACAGCAGCCCCAGGTCTATCTCACAGCAGACCCAGGTCTATCTCACAGCAGCCCCAGGTCTATCTCACAGCAGACCCAGGTATATCTCACAGCAGCCCCAGGTCTATCTCACAGCAGACCCAGGTCTATCTCACAGCAGCCCCAGGTCTATCTCACAGCAGATCCAGGACTATCTCACAGCAGCCCCAGGACTATCTCACAGCAGCCCCAGGTCTATCTCACAGCAGACCCAGGACTATCTCACAGCAGACCCAGGTCTGTCTCACAGCAGCCCCAGGTCTATCTCACAGCAGACCCAGGACTATCTCACAGCAGTCACAGGTCTATCTCACAGCAGACTTAGGTCTATCTCACAGCAGCCCCAGGTCTATCTCACAGCAGCCCCAGGTCTATCTCACAGCAGCCCCAGTTTTATCTCACAGCAGACCCAGGTCTATCTCACAGCAGCCTCAGGTCTATCTCATAGCTGACCCAGGTCTATCTCACAGCAGCCAGAGGTCTATCTCACAGCAGATCCAGGACTATCTCACAGCAGCCCCAGGACTATCTCACAGCAGCCCCAGGTCTATCTCACAGCAGCCCCAGGTGTATCTCACAGCAGACCCAGGTCTATCTCACAGCAGCCCCAGGTCTATCTCACAGCAGCCCCAGGTCTATCTCACAGCAGACCCAGGTCTATCTCACAGCAGCCCCAGGTCTATCTCACAGCAGCCCCAGGTCTATCT
>SDVV010016931.1:0-14111 GCA_016164225.1 Gammarus roeselii | reverse complement strand
CAATCTCCCTTCATCCATCCTCTCCATGTGCCCGAACCATCTCAGTACACGCGAATCCACTCTGTTCTCCAACTTTTTCACCATCCCTGTTCTGATTCGAACCACGTTGTTGGTGATCCGGTCTCTCAGCGTTACTCCAGCCATGCTCCTCAAACACTTCCTCTCGAAAACATTCAACCTTCTTCTCTCCTCTGCTCTCACCCCCCAAGCCTCAGCTCCGTAGAGTACAGTTGGGACAACAACACCCTCATACAGCCCTCTCTTTGCTTCCATCCCCAACGTCCTACAGCTCATTACACTCTTCAGTGCACCCAACACTTTACATCCCTCCTTCACTCGCGCCTTCACTTCAGTTTCCACTAGTTCAGTTTTCTCCACATGGGAGCCCAGATACTTAAAACACTGAACTTCCTCCATGTACATGTAATAACATTTATTAACCAGGCACAATCACATGCTTACGTCACACACCTGATGCAAATAGTCGCAGAGGCACCTCTTATATTTCCTAAATAGTCCAAGATTCCATTTTTCATCATTAGTCTTTCCCCGGAGCAAGAAACCCCAAGAATAATGAAAAAAACACTTCAACGCATCAGATGACTAAAAATGCACGACGGTACTGGATTCCACCAAGAGATGGGACCTATCCAAACGAAAGGGCTCAGTCGGAACCAGTAATTTAGTTGCCAGTATAGGTTGATTGGATTAGAGGGACGGTCTATCTACCCGACGCCAGTCTTAGTGCGCGTTCCCAAACACGGAGTTTGTCATTTCTGGTAAGTTCTTTCCATCACGTGCTCGTTCTTCTTTTTTTTTGTTTTTATAACGTAAGTGAAGGATTTGTGCGTAGTTCTCTAATTAGGCCTTCGTTTCTATGTTTCTTGATAATTGTACTGAAGTGTACCGAGCGGTAGATGAATTACCTTGAATGCACCATCATACAACATTCCTATTGCTTCATAGAGGCCGGTAGTTTAACCAATCGGGTAAGATTTGACTTGATTATGGGGCACATCTCCACTGGAGCTCCGGCGAGAGTTTCCGTCGGCTCACACACAGGGCGCGAAGATCATTAAATCTGATAGGTTCGAACGCCAGTGCGGTGGATACAACGTTCTTGCTCATTTCTATAAATAGTATCTAGGTCTGAGATGACGTGAAGGGATCGCTCGTCTCGTCTCTGGATATATCTGAATTTATACCATGTGAAGTCGAGGAGGATGTTCCGGTTGATAGTATCGACTAATTGGGTCTAGCTCTTTGTCTAGTCTTCAGGGCGAGAATTCTGCGGATGCCTTTTTTCCTTGCTATGCTATTTATACGGGACAGTGCACGACAAAAACTGCTTGTAGCCTGTCACACCTTGTCAACACTTCTTGCACCTCTGGCCACCACTACGGTTTTGGAAATACATTGTAGGAGGAATTTTAAAGGATGCATGCGGTAGCTGTACTTCGAAACCCATCTTATGGGTGGGGGACGACGTCCCGTTCTAGGAATGTCGTCTGAAATATCATTCACACTGTGTCACGCGATATGTGTTGAAATTTCTTCCTCTTGGCTTGTTCATAGTTGAATCGAAGTTCTTATGCGGAAGATTTGAAAGGTTGATTGGAGAGAAGAGATATGATACATATATCAGATACAGACACTAGATCGAAATCCTTCAGCAAGGGGGGTGGCCGACGGCAAGGCGCATCACACACCTTAGCTCTTTTGAGCGTATGATGACATGGCTATAATCACTCTCATGTGGTGACTGCAGTGCATCCCAAATGAGTTGGGGAGCATATGGATGGGTCAACGGTTAATTCGTGTAGGTTATGCGCTATTGAGAAATAACCAGGTTGTGATAATTTCGTTCACGCTAATTCACATCTTCACATTTCGCAGTAGCTGTAGTATCAACGGAGCACAAGAGGAGGCAATTGGTTCATTATTATCATTATTTCATCAACTTTTTTCTTATTTTCTGAAAATGGGTTTCCAATTTCTAGATATTACACAAAACTTCCTTATTATATACACCATTTGAATGAGCGTAAACGAAAGTTCAATTTGAATTTGTCGCAACTCATCTCTAGTGAGCCGCCGGTTCATATTTTCTGGAACTAATCATAATTTACTATATTATACTCAATGATTTTACAGCCAACGTCTCTTCTGAGATAAGAATCAGGAATACCTGGCGTTGGGAAATCAATAATACACGAGGTTGGAAAAATCACGAATACATGGGGTTGAAAAATTAAGAATACATAGGGTTGGAAAAATCGTGATTACATGGGGTTATGAGATCCTGAGAACATTGGGTTTGGGAAACCAAAATGCGCTAACATATGGTAAAGTCTTCCAGTTCGGTCATCAATGCTTCCGATAGTCGGCCACTATGTGACGAGTAGATAGATACTACCGATACAGGTTTTGTAATGCGTATCGTTTCAGCGATAGCTTGGAGTTCTGATGTAAGGAAAAAGGGGTGGTAAGGTACGCTCTGGTAGATCAAGATGGCAGCTCCGCCTTGACAGTCGCATTGTGGTGGCCTTCTCGATGATGTACAACTTATTGGAGATTGTGAAAGTGACCGTCTCTCTTAGTTTAATTTCCTGAAGACCCATTATCACTGGCTTATGTTTCGAAATGTAGGATAGAAACACGTTTTTCTTGTTTCTAAGTCCCTGGCAGTTTCACTGAAGTATTATGGTGTTTACTGCGAAAGTGATTCAAGTTCAGACCTTGGTGGTCAAGAACAGTCGCGTGATTTGTCTGAACTTTCATGTTAGTCGTGTATTTGAGACTGACTGGGAATCCTGAATCGCAATCGTTCGCCGTCAGGAGTACGCGGTCTTTAAAGAAAGTACTGCGTTCGAGGTTGAGTGCGTTGGTGGGATTGGTTGAGTTGTAGCCGGTGGGATATTTGGGACAACTGGGATGCAGCGTTGAACAACAATTTAAGACACGAGTTCTTCTAGGTAGATTTTCCTCACGTCTTATGTATTTTGGTAGGTCAGCGAAGTTGGATTTCCGCACATAAGCAGTAGTAGTGTTTCGTTTTGACGTCATAAATGTTGAGATTTTTCGTCCTCACAGCCCTCGTAGTGTACAAATCAGGTGATACACTCATCTTGTTCTTTCTGGAGTAGGTTGGGTGCGGTATGCTTGTGCATGTCGTTTGGCACATGCTGGTCATGGAGAGCGTCACTGAAGTTTAGTGTCTACTCGGATGGTGAAGCTTCCTTCACCGCTGGTGATGATTAAGACTGTTCGATGAGTAATGGAGTCCACTTTTTCTCGTAAAGTGTATGGACTAATGTCCGGTCTCAGCTAGGTCTTGAAGGTGATTATCAATTGTTCAGTTAAATTATAGTTTTAAGGAATCGGTTTGGGCAGTTTTGGAGATTAAAGTCGTTGACATTATCATCGTAGGTAGAGATGGCGGCCCTTACGTAGGTTGCGTTTTTATTTAGGATTCGTCAAAATGACGGACTAAAGTAACGACATCCATAGAGATTGTATTGGATGCCACCGTGAAGTTTTCCGTTCCTTGCTCAGAAAGGTCATGGTATTTACGAATTGATGCACGCTCGTTGCCAACTTCGTGATGCGATCATTGGTTCAGTCATCTCCGGTCAAGGGAGGATCATCAAGAGGTGGAAACGTCTTGAAAGTGCCTGTGTTGGTTGCTTTGAAAATTTTCGTTTGTCGCATTCTATAGGGTTGCAACCCTTTCCGTTGGGGATTGTTCCTGTCCCTCATTAGATCCCCGGTTTCCGTCAGTGCTCTGGGTGGCCAATAGTTGAACCACCTTCTTGGTATCCGATGATGGCCTTCGAATCTTATCTAATTTGAGTGGCCTTCCCGCGGAAACATTCATTTAAACAAAATAATTATGAAACAAACTAACGTGCAGTTTTAGGTCCCAGCAGAAATAAGGGACCAACGTTAAAGGCGGTTCTCTGTAAAGAACAAAATGAGATGGTATTGGGAAAGTGTTTATCCAGTATGAGTAACTAGTGCTTCACCGTAAGTGGCATCTTACACAGCAAACAAAGTTCCATTTGCAGTGCGTTAAAGTCAAAGAACTCTTCGACACAAACTTGGCAAGTTTTAAAGGAGGGTTCCACCCAATAATTGCTCACACGTCGCATTTCTAAATTATAAAACGATCAACATTTAAATCTACACTCACAATCTGCAGCTTCGCCTACATTGCCAAAGTTTTGTATACTTCATAATGAGTATCGTGCCGATCATTTCTTTGCATGGAAAAAATAGCCGTGGAGGATTTTACCTGTAATGATGTTCAGAGAAACATAAAGTTATATTTGTTTAAAAAGAGACGAGACATTATATCCATTAGGATAGTAAAATAATTACGATTTTAACAATTCATTTTCGATGGAGTAACATTTTCTATAACGTAGAAGAATAATGAGCTTTTAGGAGTAAGCTAGTTAAAGCTCTCAGTCCTTCTGCTGACACTGATCTCGCACCAAACTCCTGACTGTAAATGTGTGTTTCGTGGTCCTAGCCAGACCACCGAAGACCCAAGTTTTGTTGTGTGTTCGAGTGCTTGAAAGGAGTGCGAGGTGCCTCTGACCACCAACCACTATCTCTAGGGGATTCGGGCATGCGTTTCTAACTCCACTACAATTTTTCTGGGAGTAATATTTGTACAGAGATCAAAACTCACGACCAACCTTCATTAGCCTCACGCAATACAAAGGAACTCTTTGTGCTTGTCTATTTTCAATAATTCAAGTAACTCCTTATGAATTAGCTAGTCAATATAGTAATAAAGGACCAGTAAACAACAGTATGATCTTAGGGTTGCCCCACAAAATTAAAAATAACATTTAGGGACATATGAAGGACTCATACCGAAATTTCAAGAACACAAGTACACAGTAAATCAATACCATTATGGGATAATGGCTATGTTAATTCTGCGGTAGCGCAGAAGAGCCTTTGAGGAGTGGTTGCAGGCGAGGTCGGTGGTGAGGAGAGCAAAAAGGGACGACGATCAAAGGTGGGCAGACAGTTGTGCCAGAATTTTGAGAACAAATGATGTTCTGGAAAGATGCAAAGATGGTGGGAAATGGGGAGACCGGAAAGGAGGATGTGATGAAGATGAAAACTACCGGTTGTTGTTGTAGTAGTAGTAGTAGTAGTAGTAGTAGTAGTAGTAGTAGTAGTAACGCACGAAAAAGCTGGGTCGAGTAATTTGAAGAGTTGTTGAATGTTGAGAATGTCAGAGGGGTTGACATTGTTGCTATGGGTTGTGGTGCTCGGATGCCGACTTCAGGAGAGACTTATTGCGATCACTACTAAGGAAGAGGGGCAGGAGGCGGTAGAGGTAATGAAAAAGTGAACTCCTACTTTGGACGGCGATGCGACTAAGTGCCTGAGAAGGGTTGGTGTAACGATTGTCGAATTGTTGGCGAGGCTTTCTAATTCTGTGTTTTGTGTCGGGCGTGGTACCGATAACACATAGTATGAGAACAGAGGAGATAAAAATGATTGCTGCAACTCGAGACGTATCAGTTTGTTATGTTATCGGTAAGTTGTGCGGGAGAGTGCTGATCAACAGGATTAGACTACGGAGCTTGGTTCACAGTGGAAATGGAACTGAGACAAGGCTGCGTTGTCTCATCGGCTGTTTAATCTCTTTATAGATGGAGTGGTCAGAGAGATGAACGCAAGTGTAATGGGTTTTGGCTTAGAGCCGTTAAAATATAAGAGCCGTAGTTCGCAGTTGAGTCGGTTACTATTTGAAGTTGATACGGCAATGGTAGCGTATTCAGAGGAGAAGTTGTGTAGGCTAGTGTCTGCATTTGGCAGTGGTGTGTAGGAGGAAGTTTCAAGTTATTGTGGGTAAAAGAAATGTAATGAGATCTCCGAGGAATGTCGATGCAAAGAGAATTAGTGTCCTAAATGAGTAGTTATTTTATGAAGTTCAGTGTTTCAAGCACCCGGGCTCCCTCGTAGAGAAGACTGAACTAGTAGGAACTGAGGTGAAGTCGCGAGTGAAGGAAGATCGTAAATTGTTGGGTGCACTGTAGAGTGTAACGAGATGTAGGACGTTGGGATGGAAGCAGAGAGGGTTGTATGTGGGATAGTTGTCATAACCTGTGCTCTATGGAGCCGAGACTTGGGGGGTGAGAGCAGAAGAGAGAAGGTTAAAGGTTTTCGAGATGAAATGTTTGAGGGCCAGCCATGGCTGGAGTAACGCTGAGAGACAGGTTCAATAACAACGTTAACGAAGTCCGAATTAAAACAGAGATGGTAAAAAAGTTAGCGGACAGGGTAGAGTCGCGTGTTCTGAGATGGTTTGTGCACATGATGAGGATGAATGATGGGAAATTGGTGAAAAAGTAATGAAGGTGGACGGAAGTGGACGCAGGCCTAGAGGTAGACCAATGTTTAGGTGGATGGATAGCGTGAAGCAGGCGTTAGAAAGGAAACCATGAGTGTGGAGGGAGCGAGAGAGCGTGCAATGAATATGCGTGAGTGGAGAATAAAATTGTTCATAATAACTGCATCCAAATTGCTAGTCTAAAACTGAAATATTACCCTAGCTTCCAGGGTTTAGAAGATAACAGCTCATTAACTATATATTAAAAACCTCTCCATATGTGATAAGTACAAATGTAGTAACTTAAGAATCACTGTTAGCTACATATTACACACTAACAATACACCATTAGCTTTAAAAAATCAGGGACACAATACATTGTTCAAGGTCATTTCAAAATTTGAGGACAAATAAAATTCTTCAATGGTATTATTGCAGGGTTTCAAGGGCGTGTGACAACCCTGTATTTCCGGTGGACTTCATGAATCACTTGGAATAGGTGTTGGGGCATTGCATAATGTCAATATTTGTCTAAACTCCTGCAAATCTGGGAGAATGATCACAAATGTCTGAAAAATAACTAGCAACTGAACAAGCAACATGTCTTTACACCCCAACTGCAGGGGCACATAATACATCAGAGTGCTGGTGAATCGGCACGATAAGTTAGCGTTAAAACAGCAGTTCTTCAGGCCTCGGGTGTTTTCAGTATCCTGCATACAAAAATATCTCAAGTCAATACAATCTCACGTTTAGAGCACATACTTCTCAACAATAATCACATGAAATATGCTTCAAAATTTGAAACAAAACAAAACGCGGTCTCAAACATGCGCTGCTATGGTTACATTTCAGTTTCTGATGAATGGTGCCCGCCCCGTACATTGATATAGAATTTTCGCGATGAATTTCCAAGATGCGATTTCTGTGGCTTATGATAATCTAAACAGGAAACAAAACTTTAACATTTGCTTCTTCAATTTACGACCATCCAAGTGTATAACATATACAGGACAACATAGTTGAGCTTCGGCAAATGATTAACTCAGCCATGGCGAGGCAGTTAGCCAACATAGATGTTAGGTAACAGTGCTGTAGGATTAAGCCACCTGACCAAAAGCAGTCATGACATTGATTCGAGTGTCTAGGCTTTCTAGAGCACTTGAGTCACAGCCGTGACATAATAGCAGATTAGAGCGATCGCCATTTCTGACGCGGTAAATTTACTTTTCTCCTAGCGCCAAACATCGTATCAGTATTCACTTTCCTGCTTGCGTCAAACGTCGTATCAGCATTCACTTTCCTCCCAGCGCCGAACGTCGTAGTGGCATTAAGTGGTACAACACGCAATCATAGTCTCTGAGTCTGATTGGGTTCTAACAAAATTTGTGACACGTAGTAGCTAATGTTTCACACAGAAGGCGCTGAAGCAGCGCCGCTCGACCCGTGAGACTCCTTGTGCGACTTGGCGGTGAGCTTCTCCAGAACAAGTTCTTCGAGGCGGGCAAACACCGGCGACAATTCCGGACATAGAGCGGCCTTCTTTTGGACGTGACTCTGTAAAACTTTTAAACTGTGCAGAAGAGCTGAGGTTTGTACGGGAGTTGGGGAAACAATCGACCCATTTCGACTAATCTTGCTACCGGTGTTAGAAGTACTCGCATGCTTAGGACTGCGAGTGACTGCATCTGTTTTGTTATGATGGGCCGGCGTAACCATCTCAGCACTATCCAGTTCTGTTTCAGAGTCAGAGCTCGGAGTTTGTTTCTTCGAAACTATGGCTATGACGTCATCGTCGTCCATAAGTCGACAGGTCTGCACATCATCGTCAAAAGTGACGTAGTCATTGAAGGTGAGGCTACTGGGTATCGAAAATCCGGTTTCTCGGAGACAATACAGCAGTTCAAGGTTGTCTGTAGCCAAACCACTGTCGGGAAGAGCGTTCACAGACCAGGGGCCGTACTTTGAGAAACCAGCCTTGGTAAAGCTGCTTGTGATGGTTGTGACAGAGACGTTCTGCCAGGCAGAAGACAAGAATACCAGAGCCTGGAGTAGAGAGACAGGGTGCATTTTCTTCGAGTGACCCGTGTAACTAACACCGCCACTCACGAGACCAGAGCAGCGGTTAAAATTTGTGCTATGTAAGTTATCGACGTTTAGCTCGAGAACCGAACGCCTATAGTGCTGTTTCAGAGCTTTAGAGATGCCCTGCTTAACGGGTCCTTTGTAAGAGGCTGGAGTTGTCATTATTTTAATGGCATTAAGGCTCATGTTCTTAGGGTGAACTGGCGAGGTGGGAATTAAGAATAAAACCTTGCGATTATGTTTCACAAACCATGAGTCTATGTCAGTCAACCACAAGTTGAAATGATCTTGAGTAATCCATGCTTTTCCATTAAAAAAATATTGGACTGGTAAAGAACGAAGGGTTTCCGAGTTTTGAGGCTTGCTGTAGCGGCCCACAACTAGCAGCGGGAACTTCTCTGTGGAGGTCATATTGGCGCAGACCAGAAGGGTGAGCCTATTAGCGCTTAGAGCACCACCGGAACACCTCATGCCCTGGTATCTGGAGCACTCGTCAGGGAGGACGGTGAACAGCAGACCGACCTCGTCGGCGTAAAACACGTCGTTGGAGTCAAACTCGGTCAACAAGCCTGGCAAGACGGCACTCGCAAAGTCTCTCTGATTTTCCCCGTCATCTCCCAAAGAAGAAGTAGAGTATGGTAGCATGGATTCTTTCATCGTTTTTGTTCGGCTAAGAGTTATGTGTTTCCTGTGTTTAAAACGGTCCAGCCAACCGTGTGTGGCCTTGAACTCTTTGTAGCCAAGTTTAGCAGCAAAGTCTTTTGCTTTCTGGCAAAGTTTGGGACCCGAAATAGGAAGGTTCATTTCAACGGCTTGACGATACCACAAGTACAGAGCCTCTTCAACATCTTCTCGCTTGGCCCCTCGTAAGCGCTTCCTTTCACCGCTAAAATTGCCAGCTTTCTCAAGGTCAAGGTATTTCTGTGAGTTTTTGATGATTGCAGTCAGAGTTGACCTACCTACGTTGTATTCCATAGCGAGGTCGATGTGTCTCTCGCCGGATTTTGCTCTTGTAATTATATCAATTTTATTATTCATTGTTAAGAAGCCACGCTTCTCACCAATGTGTACTATAGCGTGCCTCTTGTAGAGGTACATTCTGGAGAACACTGCATTGCAGAGAGGACAGAAAATTGAATTTTTGCCATCCACCAACACAGGCTCCGGGTCTGGCATCTCAGCTGCCATCACTAAACGGTCACGAGACTGGGTTGAATTCTGCGAATTCCCTTCAATTACAGACTTCTTGTCTCCAGATATCTTCTCGTATGGTTTTGCTTCTGGCATTACCGTTGAATCAGACGGAAAAGATCCTTGAGGCAAAGTCTGAGCAGACGCATCGACGGTATGATGCGTCCCACGTTCAGCTACTGGTAGAGAATTAGGAAGACAAGTCTCTTCAGTTTGTTGCTCAATCCCATGTGCGTCAACATAGTGAATCGTTCCACCTCCTCCAGCAGAAGTGGTGGCGGGGGAGCAATGCATAGGAATCTTTTCTCCACTAAGGGAGGATAGAACTCCAACACAATCAATTATGGTTTCTGGAGGAACATTAGTCAGCGCCACACAAGTAGTGCTCTCGGGATATGAAGATGACACCAGATCATAGGCGCCATGATGATGGCTGCTCCCGAGATCATCGATCAAAATTGGCTGATCTG
This sequence comes from Gammarus roeselii, assembly GCA_016164225.1. NCBI lineage: Eukaryota > Metazoa > Arthropoda > Malacostraca > Amphipoda > Gammaridae > Gammarus > Gammarus roeselii. The sequence continues at coordinate 4,007 of SDVV010016931.1, read as the reverse complement.
GATTAAAATCAGGCGTGATGGTGTTCAAGTCTCTAGCTTCGTCGTAGAGCTCCGTTTGAGAATCAGGAGCTTGCACTTGTCTGGTAGTTCGGGAAGGTAAAGGACTGCAGGATAATTCGTATGCATTGTTACTAAATTGCTCAGGAACCTCACTCTGATGCACTAACACTTGGTCCTCGTTAGTGAGCAGTGATTGATCGCTGATAACATTGAAGTTACTATTATTGATTGACATTCCTAGAGAAGACGAATGCTGCACACAAGTTGTTGGTGTTGTTGTTGTTGCTGTTAAGACGCTCTTGCCATCATGAATTAGAGAAGATGGCTGTTGCACGAATGATGTCCTTAGAAGCACTTGATTGGTTGAGACATTTCCAGACATTGATGAGTTCGTTATATTATTGAGAGTTATTGGATGGACCAGAATGGTGTTTGTGTTTATAGTTAGGAGCTGACCACCTTTTGTAGAATAGGTAGTGCCTGAAGAACTTGGAGTTGAATAATTTAAAAATGGAAGTGACCTGGATGATGCCTGTAGTGGGAAAGATTGTAGAGACTGAGAAGTATGGAGAATAAGATGTGAGGATTGAATAGAACCTAGTTGGTTTGTTGCAGAACCCACAACAGCTGGCATTAACGTCGAGGTATTAGCTTTGGACAAACGCACATATTGTCCTGCAGAAGAGTCACCAATGGATATAGGTATAGATGCAGCTCTGTTAACCTTTGTTGAATCAGTAGCTTCAACCGCACACCTTTCGTGAGGAGATGAACCCAATGAAACAGCATAGTTTGAATCAAGTGTTAAAGAGGGTATTTCGACAGTAGCAGAATTGTTATTATATTGGAGAGAAGTTTGATGCACGACAGAAGTCGGCAAAACATTAGTTGAAGGGCGAAGAGCTGATGTATAAACAGACTGTGGCAGCTGATGCTGCATGGTAGAAGTCATCGTGGGAAATGAATAGAGGAGTGAAGGGAGACCAGCGTCACCCACAGTGCATATATTATTAAGCAGGACACTGGAAGAAGACGGATGCCCTGTTGTGGCATTGTCAGAATGGGCACGAGTGGTTCCATACTCAGCAGTACTATTGGATCCACCCGTTTCTACCAGATGAGATTGTTCTGTACTTATATAAACATATGATGGAGGATCCGAAATGCCGGTAACCGACGTCAGAGCAGGAGTTGAACAGTTGTACATCGAAGAAACTGAAGGATCTGGTGTTAGACTATTCCTTGATGAAAAATTGGAAAGACTGGTAATGGGCTGGTGTACTTGACTACCGATAACATTTTGAGTTGATTGTCCAGATGGTTGAGAAGAAACACTGACAGAATGTGGCAACATATTTGAACAGTTATTGAAGCTCAGGAGCTGGGCTGACATGTTGGAGGAAGACATAGAAACAAACGAGCTAGAAGATGGTGGACACAGAGTTTGTGCCAAGCTTGGCGTCGGCTCGGTGCAAAGAACCGCAGCGTGAGGGAGAATATATTCAGACTTATTAGACTGGATTGCTAAGGAATTTGATGGTTGAAATTGACTTATGGACTGAAGCATATTTCGTGCGGTCGAGTTGGAGGACATGAGCATCGTTGTGGGAGTTGGAGTTCCAGTGCACAATGTGGGGACTAAAGGAAGATCTGCAGCAGTTGTGGGAGAATGGCTGAGTGAGGCAGCAGCATAAGCAAGGTGCTCCAAGTTGCTGCCATCATCTCTCGGCAAAGCAGAGTCATTGCAGCCAACGTCAGCCATGACAACGGTAAACCCTTACCTGCAAAAAGAAACACCATTAGGCAAGAATGTATTATCATTTTGGAAAAAAATCATTCAAGTACCGATACATTTTTTTACATTTAATAAAATATATAGCTCAAGCAATTGAGAAAAACATTTTCATCAATAGCTGGGTAGAAACTCCTGCTAAATATAGCAATCGGAATAAAACACACTCACCACAGCCTATTCTGTCAAAACTGTTCCAGCAGATATGCAAATCGAGGTCATAATTTCCAAAAATTATTTTATAACGAACTCAATCAATTCTTAGTATCTTAGTGGCATTTGATATATCCTGCATATAATCTAGCTATATCAAATCAAATGCTGCATATATAATCTAGCTATATCAAATCAAATGCTGCATATAATCTAGCTAGCTATGTCCTTTCTGATACAAATGTCAGAGTAATGCTTGGGTCCCAGAGAAGGTTTAGTAATGCTTTGTGGTACCAGCACTGTCCGGGTAGAAGCAAGGAACGCTTGCATTTGATTCGACTTGTTCAAAAGCCCCAAGCATTCACAATAGTCCTTAAGGTACTAAGAACAATGCACCCCAACACCTGATGAGAGGAGAATGAAGAAGAGACAGGGAATGGGAAACCCATGCATGAAATCTATACTCTGTGCCAGGAATCTTATTCATAAGAATAGCTAGAGTGGGAAAAAATTAAACAAGTCAAGTCTCAGGGAAAAGTTACGTGAAGTAGTGCAACTTAGCTGCTATTAGCCACCCAAAATGGAAAAAATATTAGGACCAGTGTGCAAGGACTATTGCTATGGTGGTCAAGAGGAAGAGATAGGGCATAGAAAGTGTAAAGTAAACATAACAGGCAAATGAGGTGGCTGTATAAAATTTAGGTACCTTCAAGAGGAGGAAGAAAATGAGATAGTGTAGAGGAGAGGGACTCTGAAGGGAAATAAGGGCGTTCAGTTCAGCCCTGACTTAGTGTGTCATCCACCCCCATGCCATGCTCAACAACACCCCCATACCCAACTACAACTATCCTTGGAGTAACTTATGACACGGGTATGATATTTGAGCCTCACACAATCACTTACATCAGCACCAAAGCCAGACCCAGACTGAATGTGTCTTGGGTACTCACTGCAATCTCTTACAGGCACTCCAAGGAATCAATTCCAGCACTATACAAACATTTCATCAGGCCCATAATCTCCTACAAAAACACCGCTTGGTTCTCTGACCTTGCATCCACACACATGAACGCCCTGCAAAGGATACATAAAACGGCTTTGCGTATTGCAACGGGCTGAACACAGACCACCACCATTCCACACTTGCATGAAGAAACAAAGGTCCTTCCTCTCAAACATCCTCTTGATATAAAAAAGACCAAATTTTTCAACAATATTTCAGACCTTGCACACCCCTGCCATAACCCACTGAACCCCCGTCCAACCAACCGACACCTACATAACACACCGCAATACACTTTGGTTCTCTTTACGTGATCATTCCTGAACCAACAGGTAACACATCTATGGACAAACAGATATACACACACACACACACTTCACAGCTCTTGCATTAATGCGAGTCACCCGCCTGGAGTGGACGTGGAGAAGTTGGGGCTGCCCAGGGGTGACAGGGTCCGCATGTTGATGCTGTGGTGCAGGGACCACATGGCTCCACAGTTATACCAGCTTAGACTGAGAAATGTCACTTCCGATCTCGCTTGCGGTGCCGCGGGTTCACCCGATAAGTGGCGCACGGTATGACGTCGTGTCCAGCCACCGCACCAGGCAGGCTCCACCATAACATCACGTCGGTGCGTGATCTATGGAAGCGCCCGCGAGACAACATTCGACTACTTCAGCACTCTCAACACGCACACGTCGGTGGGTTTCTGGGCCTTGGGTCAAGCGCTGGCTGCAGCTCCTCCATCGCAGGGGGAGTTGGGGTTGAGCAACAACAACAGGCTGTACACAGACCACACCCATTTCGCACTTGCATGAGGAAACCAAGGTCTTCCCTCTCAATATCATCTTCAAAGGAGAGAAACTATATTCTTCAACAATATTTCGGACCCAGCACATCCCTGCCACAACCTACTGAACCCTCGGCCAACCAACGAACACCTACATAACACACCGGTAATACACTTTGGTCCTCTATACGCGACCATTCCTGGTCCTAAAGATAACACATCTATGCACAAACAGATATATACACACTTCACAACTCTTGCACTAGATG
>SDVV010016930.1:0-14111 GCA_016164225.1 Gammarus roeselii | reverse complement strand
GTTCATTCACCGAGAGTCTGGTTCATTCACCGAGAGTCTGGTTCATTCACCGAGAGTCTGGTTCATTCACCGAGAGTCTGGTTCATTCACCGAGAGTCGGGTTCATTCACCGAGAGTCGGGTTCATTCACCGAGAGTCGGGTTCATTCACCGAGAGTCGGGTTCATTCACCGAGAGTCGGGTTCATTCACCGAGAGTCGGGTTCATTCACCGAGAGTCGGGTTCATTCACCGAGAGTCGGGTTCATTCACCGAGAGTCTGGTTCATTCAGAGAGAGACTGGTTCATTCAGAGAGAGACTGGTTCATTCAGAGAGAGACTGGTTCATTCAGAGAAAGACTGGTTCATTCAGAGAAAGACTGGTCCCTTCGCAAAGAGACTGGTTCCTTCACAAAGAGACTGGTTCCTTCACAATGAGACTGGCTCCTTCACAGAGAGACTGGTTCCTTCACAGAGAGACTGGTCCATTTACCGAGAGACTGGTCCATTTACCGAGAGACTGGTCCATTCACCGAGAGACTGGTCCATTCACCGAGAGACTGGTCCATTCACCGAGAGACTGGTCCATTCACCGAGAGACTGGTCCATTCACCGAGAGACTGGTCCATTCACTGAGAGACTGGTCCATTCACTGAGAGACTGGTCCATTCACTGAGAGACTGGTCCATTCACTGAGAGACTGGTCCATTCACCGAGAGACTGGTCCATTCACCGAGAGACTGGTCCATTCACCGAGAGACTGGTCCATTCACCGAGAGACTGGTCCATTCACCGAGAGACTGGTCCATTCACCGAGACTGGTCCACTCACAGATAGACTGGTCCATTCACAGATAGACTGGTCCATTCACAGATAGACTGGTCCATTCACAGATAGACTGGTCCATTCACAGATAGACTGGTCCATTCACAGATAGACTGGTCCATTCATAGATAGACTGGTCCATTCATAGATAGACTGGTCCATTCATAGATAGACTGGTCCATTCATAGATAGACTGGTCCATTCATAGATAGACTGGTCCATTCACAGATAGACTGGTCCATTCACAGATAGACTGGTCCATTCACAGATAGACTGGTCCATTCACAGATAGACTGGTCCATTCACAGATAGACTGGTCCATTCACAGATAGACTGGTCCATTCACAGATAGACTGGTTCATTCAACTAGATTCCACCTTGAACAACGAAATGACATCCCATGTTCACAATTTCTCATGAGTGTTTGATTCAATGTAGCAATGGTGCTATGTCAAATAACAAGGGGGTTTGAACACGAGTAGCTACAATATCAGAAGCTATGAAATAAATGCTTTGGTGCCGCTTGTCCCTCCCAGAGCCGGCGGGTCGTCAGTATCTGGTTTAGGTGATAAGCTGACTATTACTAGTGCAAGCCAGGGCGGCATCGAACCAACGAAGATGCAACAACTAAGCTCAGCTGGTGAGTGGAAAATTGCTGGTGGTGGGATGCGCAAGGGGAGGTCCAGCGCCCCCCCAATGGTAACGTAGCTTTATGAGGGCGGCGGAGCTCACACAGCTAGATCACCAAAGACGGGGCGACTCGACACATAAATGAAGCAGCCAGAAGTAGTGAGGGAGGCAATGAAAGCTCAGTCGCATGGCCAGCAGTGCAGACACTGAAGGAAATCCTGGCTACACTGATGACAGTCCACATCATGCAGCAAGGTAAATTGTGATGAAAAATAATATTTGAGAACGGGATTGTTGCTAGTGGAAAATATGTTACAAAAAATCTGTGTCAAATAAACACAGTCCTAAAAATGATAATATTATGTGAAGATGGCTAATGGAAACGACACATCTTGCAAAAAAATTGAGCTGTAGAGCAACAACATGGCGATGGTGCGAGTGGACCACCTTTACCCGGTTGCAATAATCCAAAACGACATGTTTTCTCCCTGCCCCAGCCTAGCGCTCTCACCTCCAGCAAGCATGGCCACCAGCACCACACCGCAGCACCAGAGGTCGGAGGGTTGTGCCAGGTACTCCTGATCTTGCACCACCTCCGGCGCCATGTAGGGGCGGGTGCCGCAACGTCGGTTCAGGAAACGCTCACGGCCGCCATGACGGTACAGCGTGGCCATACCAAAATCAGTTATCTTGATGGTGTCGTTGGCGTCCAGGAGCAAGTTCTCGGGTTTGATGTCGCGGTGGGTGACGCCCTTACCGTGCAAGTAGCTCTGACGAGAGGAAGACATGGTTACAACATTTCAAGGTGGAGTCTAGATTGATACACATTGACAAGATACATTTGGATATGATTTGGAAAAAAATAACATTCCTGGAGATAAAACTAAACAACTGTGCTGAAATTGTGTTACGAGTAATCGACTGCTATATCAATCATTAAGAGGGCTCTTGCAGCAGCCTCAAACTCCAAATCTGATGCGGAAAATGAATAGTCATGACGATAGTTTTCCCGATTATTTATCTGCGAGAAACGTCTCAAGTACGAAGGGTTAGGTACGGTGAAGTTGTTGGTAGGAAGGAGATTAGGTGCAGTGAAGTCGTTGTTGGAGTCTGGTAACAGTCAGGCTGACTGAATGTGATAGGAAATGGGAGGAGATAGAAAAATCATGGGTATGGCTTCTCCTCAAGAAAAATGGAAAGGAATATAAGAACAAATAATTCATATTGCAATGATATCAGTTTCGTCACACAAATTCATGGTTTACTGACAATGTCAATCAAACCTGATGTCTAAGGAAATAATGCGATATTTATTCAATATTTCTAACAACTCCCAAAACAGATCTTAATTTCTGGTCAGTGCTGTCTAAAACTATATAGACTATTAACTACAGACGGAAGGTATGCGGTGCTAATATAACACTTCTGGCCAACCATGGAGGAGAGGGAAAGTCCGTTTGTCATCGGGCTCAGTGACGGGATTTTTTTTATAGAAGCACAGGAATATTGATCGGAATATTGTAAAGCAAACTTGTGAGTGGCAAAACTGCACGCATACAAGTATGTAGCAACCTCAACAGCGATTCAAAATGAACCTCAATTTATATAAGAATTCTGATCAGCGCTGTAATGGACCAAATTGAGTGTATAAATTATATGATATTGCAAAGCATCGTTGGATTAAGTAGCATGCAATTACTAGCAGATGAGCGGTGACCATGATGTCTACAACCATAGCTCATGATGTCCAAACCACAGATAAAAAAGGGAGAGACTGGTTTGACTGCACACTGATAGAAAAATTTAGCTGAGGCGTATGTATAACACGAGCAGCAACGCCGAGGGAGAAGCAGGTAAGGTGGTGGTAGTCAATGACCAGGAAACAACAAGGAGAGTAGAGTCTCTTAGAGACGATGGGTCAGGATTAGAGATGGAAAAAAAATTATAAATGTGTAATTTTACTTGGTTGATCATGAACGTTTAGTATGCTTCAGATAGTTGCAGTTTTGTTGTAAACCGTATAATGAGAAGATTACTCTATATATCAGGAGTTGCATTTCTTTGGAGCTTTCAATATTCAACTACCGTAACTCACTTTGCCTTGGGATGGAAAACATACCACTAAATTAATGTGTGCTCAAAATTTGAAGGGATGGAAGAAAACGCAACTCAACATTGTTAAGAAGATAGCGAGCCAATTTGCGTCTCCAACCCTCATAACCAGTAAAAAAAATAACATCCGCATTTCGGTAATGTGAAAGTAGATCTAAGTTTTATTTCACTAATCCGACCGGAAGTGCGGGTCGTTATATAACACGAGTTTGGTAGGTATAAACAATACCGTGGTATTTCATAGCGCGAAAAGGAATAAACGGCAGTAAACGTCGGTGGAAAGATGCAGGTGCTCCACTATTGCTGACAGGTGCGGTGCAGATGCTCATGAAAACAGATGCGCACCACAACTGATGTTCTATAGTGCGTTGTTTGGAGTAGTGCAGGTGCTTCAAATGTTGGGTGCACTAGCTGGAGTTTTGGTAGACCAGGGCGCATAGAAAAAATGCACATGCATCCTGGTTATACCAAAGAACCAGCAGAGGCACTGTCAGCTTCTCCATACCGAAGCAGGGAGAGATCTTAGTTGACCGATGCGATGACACTCGTTCATTGGATGACACAAAATAACACTACTCTGAATTCAACATAGATAAATTGGGAAGTAAAATGTTATCTTTAATTCCTCGAGTTGGAGAACATCCTAGTACCAGCAGGCTCGATAGCTATTTATTCTGGAGGAAAATGCAAGAATATTTTCGTTCTAAGCCTTTTCAATAACACCTTATTACATAATGGGATAATGCCAGATAAGAAATTGGTACGCAGTTCGTCTGCTCTTTTACAAGATACGTTGAGAGGGGAAAAAGTGTGTAAAAAACTGGCTAAATCTTTACCAAAGAGAGTGCAAAGATTAAATACATCTATTATTCGAACTGAATTGATTAGCAATCTGTAAATGTCATGTAATAAATAATTAGTAGCTTCAACTGGCAACATGTAGCTAGCTTGTTTGCAAACATACCAGCCAATTTCTTTTCGATTACTAATATTACCATTAGACAAACATGTGCTACTCCATGTATCAGTTTACTTATAGCCACCACTAACTCACCACACCACTAATGATCTCCTTGAAGTAGCGCTGAGCCTGTTGCGGGGGCATGCCCACGTCGGGCTCGATACGGTCAAAGAGCTCCCCACCAACGGCATACTCCAGGAACATATACTGCATGAAGCCCTCACGACGGCTACCTGAAAAAGATGGAGAAATGTGAGACGAGAAGAAGGGGGAAGTGACAAGAACTATAAATACAACAGAGGAGGAGGAACATAATTTAAATGACCGCGACGAGACAGGCGCGGGTAAAGGTCAGATAAATTACGACAACTCAATAATGTGCGATATCTTCACCAGCACTGATGAATGCAGCAGGTCCTAAGAAGACCCTCCATAGGGATTGAATCGGGATCCGGCACATCCTTGGTGCTGGACAGCTAAGCTACACAACAGTTAAACGACAACACAGCACAGAAGCTGAGAGCAAGAGGTAATCAAGAAAAGAATATAGTGGTAAGGAAACATTTGACAATGCCAAGGAAATCCAAGACAGAATATACCTGGCATGAAGCTGTTGAGTAAATAAAGATGCAAAGGAAGGAGAAAACGTATGGATAAGAGGAAGCAGATTTCAGTAACAAGATATAAACAAACTGTTAACACTCGAGTGGGGCATGATTTGCCAAAAAATGTTATTTTTTCTGTGATTTTGAAATGGCTGTCGAGGCTTCATTTACATAGGTATGGTAATAAAAAATTAAACTTTCAGAGTGTCTAGTCTTGTGAATTGAATGATGCAATTGGATGAGCTTTCTGTTCTAGTTTATATTTTTAAACAATAAATTAAAAAAATGGTAACTTTTTCAAAATTGCACTTTGCACAGTTTGAACACCCACTTCCAATGTATAATCCAGTTAGGTTTTTATCATCTTTTCTGATAAAGCAAAACGCACTGAATTCAAAGTTTTATTCAAAATTGCTTCAAGTCATAGTTTCTTGAGTTATAGGAGAATTACGAATTATAGACAAAATTGTCACACGTTCTTTTATAAGCAGTTATTTATGAAATGTGACTATTATACTAGATACAGAAACGTCATTGTAGACAGAAATGTTACTCAACCAATTTAATAAACTTCAGCTGTGATCTTAGGTGAAGCCACAATTCTCACTTACGGATCGAAGTGGAAAAGACTTTGTGGAAATTGAGTCTCCACACTCATAGATACACAATAATGGCATGTTGAGAAAATTATTAGCTTATAAACTACAAAATAGGGTTCCAACTGCCCGGTTTGCACTTTATGCTCTGGGTCCATATGGACACACTGCTCTGTTCACACTTCTCGCTCTACATCCATATGGAGACATATGCCTTGTCAGACTGCCAGAAGAGTTGGAGCTCACAAAAATGCGTATAGTCTCTATACCAGCTGTGAAACTACTGAATGGATTTCGGATCCATGATCAGCACAAACATTAATTTCTGGTGATATATAGCACTTCAGGGTTGAGTGTTGCCATATGGAGGTCATTTTTTGCTCCCAAATGGATGCTGGCATCACTGGAGTGTTAAGATTAGTTGGACAAATGGAACGGTAATGAACAGAACTTGCCAAAAAACTTTATGATGTTGGGATGCTTGAGCAGCTTGTGTATCAGCATCTCCTTCCTAACACACGTCTCGGCCTCTGGATGACGGTGCAAGTCCACCATCTTCAAGGCCACGGCCTCGCCACTCTCGCGGTTGATCAGCAGCTTCACTCTGACAGGCAGGGAGATGGGATTTGTCAAGAGAGGTCAAGTATTTCAAGCTGTACATCACCGGTGCAACGCGTGCACAGACATTGCTATCAGAACTTAGCACAATTCATTGCATATTGGACAGCTTTACAAGACCTTGTGAAACAATTGGCAACAGATGGCCATGATGAAAGATTACACGTCTCATCAAATAATAGTTAGAACTGTCATAAAAAAATGTTAAGAGCCAGTTACTATGTGTGTTTCATGTTGATCGGCCTTTCATCTTCTTAAATTGTTGCACAAAAAAACAATTTGTGTCCAAATAGGCATCTAAAAAAAATACATTAACATCACTATAAAATTACTCACTCTCCAAAAGCACCTTCGCCAAGTGTCTGCACCATACTCCATCCTTCCACAAACTCAGGGGCAGCAGGGTCCACCACCACGGGCCTCCCACCGCCATCACCTTTTGATCTGCAACTGCTTGCAGGCATCTTCCAGTGCTTAACTGGCAGGCCACACCTAGCTCAGTAGGCCCATGTTTGACCTGTAAACAAAAGACATTTGCTCAGTCAGCATTGAAAGTGACCAGTGCAATGCACAACAGGAAAAGCAACCTCCCTGTCAGCAGATATTCAGTGGCAAAACATTATGGTCTATCTTGAACAGCATTGGTTTACTGATCAAACTTACTCATTCACGTATTGGGACTATTTCAATCACAAAATAAGAAAAAGTCAGATGAATGCAAACATAGCATTAGTAGGGAGCAAACACCGGCTAAGCTATGAGAGTTACCTGCCTATGTTGTGCAAGTTCAAGCCCTTTACATACCAAAAGTTTATCAAAACGTATCATAGCACCAGTAAATGCTACACAGATGCTTGGATAACACAAACGACCTTTGTAATTGCATTGACCCTGTTCATGTCTTAGCTAGAAACCTTGCTCTCAATATCTAAAATAATAATTTTCCAAAAAAAAAAAATTCTGTCCTTTAAGTCAAAAATATCTACAAAATTGATAGAAGGTAATTGGCTACCTTGATGAATGAGAACCAAGATGAATTGCACAGATGCAGACACTAGGCCGCATCCACCAGAAAGGGGGGTGGCAGACGGCAAGGCGCACCTCACACCCTCATGCGCTCACTCTCGCACAACTTAGTCTTTTTGTGCTCAGGGGTCCGGCCGGTACCGACCCCCTCAACATACACTCTGGGTCACGAGTGCAGTCCGAGGATCCGTCGACAGCAGCAGGGGCCGACAGTTTTCACTGGTTTACACCCGCCGCGTCATGATGCCCCCCCCCCTCCTCCCACTAACGATCATCCTAACAGCGGGATGCCAACGGCGGGAAAGCACATCAGAGCAGCGTCAAAATCAACCATTCACAGCCATTCTCTAATTCACTAATTGCACGCTCTGTCGCAACCTCCACATTCATGTCTCTCCTTCCCAACGCCTGCTTCACATCATCCATCCACCCAAACTTCGGTCTACCTCTAGGCCTGCGACCACTCGCCTCCGCATTCCATCACCCTTTTCACCTATCTCCCTTCATCCATCCTCTCCATGTGCCCGAACCATCTCAGAACACGCGGGACCACTGTCCTCCAACTTCTTTACCATCCCTGTTCTGTTTCGAACCACGTTGTTGGTGATCCCGTCTCTCAGCGTTACTCCAGCCATGCTCCTCAAACATTCCATCTCGAAAACATTCAACCTTCTGCTCTCACCCCCCAAGCCTCAGCTCCATAGAGTACAGTTGGGAAAACAACACCCTCATACAGCCCTCTCTTTGCTTCAGTCCCCAACGTCCTACAGCTCATTACACTCTTTAGTGCACCCAACACTTTACATCCCTCCATCACTCGCGCCTTCACTTCAGTTTCAACTAGTTCAGTTATCTCCACATGGGAGCCCAGATACTTAAAACGCTGAACTTCCTCCATGAGCTCTCCATTTAGGGTGACACTAATTTTGCTCTCATCGACAGTCCTCAAGCATCTCATTACATTACTCTTACTGCCGTTCACTTGAAGATTCCTCCTCTCACACACTACCAAACTCAGACACTTGCCTACATAGCTTCTCCTCCAAATCAGCAACCAGGGCTGTATCATCAGCAAATAGCAACTGGCTCAACTGCCAACTCGGCCCCTTCGCTTCCAACAGTTCCAAGCCACGACCTAGCACACTCGCGTTCACCTCCCAGACCAATTTATCCATACAGAGGTTCAACAGCCAGTGAGAAATCACGCAGCATTGTCTCGGTCCGACTTTCACTGTGAACCCATCATCCACCTCGCTCCTCACTCTGACACATGCTCGGCTGTCAGCATAGAAACTCTGCACTGCTTTCAACAGATGTCCGCCCACTTCATACAAAAACAACACCCTCCACAGTGCTTTCCTGTCAATCCTGTTGTATGCCTTCTCCAGATCCATGAACGCCCAGAACACATCCTTACCTTTGGCAAGGTACTTCTCACAGACCTGTCTCACTGCAAAAATCTGATTGGTACACCCTTTATCACTCCTAAAGCCACTGTTCCTCTCCAATTACGCAGTCAGTAGTCTCTAATCCTTTTGATCAGCACTTTCCCGTACAACTTGCCAACCACACACAACAGACTGATACCTCTTGAGTTGCAGCATTCATTTTCATCTCCTTTGCCCTCATATAGCAGATCAATGCAGCCACTGCCCCACTCACTCGGTACCATGCCTGCCACAAAACACAAGTTCAGTAACCTCACCAACCATTCAACAATCATTACTCCACCCTTCTTTAGGCACTTGGTTGCAATGCTATCCAAACCAGCGGCTTTCCCTGCTTTCACAACATCCACCGCCTCCTGCACCTCTTCCCTGGTAATGTCCGCAACAAGTCTCTCCCAAAGCTGGCATCCGAGCACCACCACACACAGCAACAATGTCAGCCTCTCTGTCATCCTTGACATTCAACAACTCATCAAAATACTTGGTCCACCTCTTCCGTACATCACCACTTTCCAACAACAACTGGCTGTTTCCATCTTTCACCACTTCCTCCTCTCTGGCCTCTCCCTTTCTCACCCTCTTCCCCTCTTTCCAGAACATCTATTTGTTCTCCTCAAAATTCTGGCAAAACTGTCTGCCCCACCTGGCATCAGCGTCCCTTTTGGCTCTCCTCACAACCCGCTTCACCTTGTTTCTCCTCTTTGTAGCTTTCATGAGCCACCTCAGACTTCACCTGCAACCACTCCTCAAACGCTCCTCTATTCTGTGCCATCGCCAGTTTGACCTCCTCATTCCACCACTCGCAGCCTTTCTTCCTGCACCCTCACACACCGCGCGCACCACACACCTTCTTTGCACACATCTCAGCAACGCATCCCTCAATGTCTCGCATTCTTCCTCCACATCTCTCGGCTCCTCTCCTCTCATGCTGTAATTTTCTCCCTTCAACCCCTGCTGGAGCTCCTCGGCTTCACTCTTCACATTCAGTCCACTCACTTTCACTACCCTTTTCCCTCCTCCCACTCGTTTGTTGCCTTTCCACTTCTGCTCAACTCTTAATCTACCTTCCACCAGCAGATGGTCTGACACTCCTCCCCTCTTAACACCCACACATTCAACAGCCTCCCCACCACTCGCCTCAATATCAACAAAAAATCCATCAGTGCTCTCTCCACCATTGCACCATGGGCCATCCTTACCCATGTGTACTTGTGAATATCTCGCTTCTTGAACAAACTGTTCCCGGCCACCAACTCCTACTCCACACACAGACCTATCAGGTTTTCTCTATGTCATTTCTACCAGGAGCGCCATACCTTCCTATCACATTCTCCACCACATATCCAACTCTTGCATTAAGGTCACCCAGTACAACTACATTGAAATGACCTCCAAAACTCTCAATACACTCACTGAAGTCAGTCCAGAATTGCTCACTCTCCTCTTCACTCCCTCTCCTTTTCACGTAAGCACTCACAAACGCCCATCTTTCTACGCCTAACTTGACTTTCACCCACATCAATCTAGAGGACACCTCTTTCCATTTGGTAGCGTCACTAGCCAACCGATCACTCAATATCAGGACCACACCTTCTCATGCCCTACCTTCTACCACACCAAACTTTCTTCCACTTGCCACACCAAACTCACTTTCGCCCTTACCTTCCAACTTTATCTCACTCAGCGCCAGCACATAAAACTTCCTCCTCACAAACATCTTGCCAATCTCCCTCCTCTTTACATCATTCGTACTACAGCCACATACATTCAGCGACCCTAACAATGAATTCAAGCTGATGAAAAATGATTTTTTTCACAGACCTAACCTACGAGTTTAATTAGTATTAAACACAAGCACAACTAGTAGTGAAAACTACAAGCTCAACTAGTAGTGAAAACTACAAGCACAACTAGTAGTGAAAAACTATAAGCCTAATTAGTATTGAAAACTGCAAGCACAATTAGCTTTGAAAACTACAGGGCCAAATAAAATTTGAAACTACAAGGACAATTAGAATTGAAAATCCCAAGCACAATGAGCACTGCATTTTTTCAATGCTATTCTATATTATGAATACATTCAAACTGAATGCAAGTAGCTACAATAATAACTTATTAGGCTAGGTTGAAAAAATAAATATTTTCAAATTAGCTACAGAGTTTTTGGATAGTTTGGTCAGCTTAGATTTTACAAGAGGATTGGAGCTGCAAATCAGTTTTTGTCTAACCCAAGTGATAGTTATACACATTGACAATTGCAGGCAACGGACTTGATACATGCAGAGATTATTTAGTTTGTTGCATCATCCCCCCAAAAAAATACATGAACGCTAGTCAAACTTGTACGCTAGTCAAAATACATGTACGCTAGTCAAAATACATGTACGCTATTAATAATTGCAACGCCAGTCGTGGTCAGCATCCGTGCCAGCTTTAGTAGTTAAGTAAATCTGGAGTGTGAGGCCATTGTTATACCACTCCATTTTCACACCTATAATATGTAGCCAAAGTTTGAATTCCTCATGGTGCAAACTGCTGGATAGGGCTAGCATCCCTTAGATGTGTGCCCTCAGATTTGGTAACTCGTCAAAGACCCTTCGTCAAAGGGGAGGTCATTTATGCCTGTCTTTTGTAACAAGAAAGCAGTTTTGTGCCCACTAAAGGGTAGCAGCTGGTCATGTGTTTTTTCTCTGTTGCCTTCATAGCCCTGTATGTACTACAAAAATTGGGTAAGAGTTTGATTTTCTTGTGTGCCAATATGAGATATGGAACCAGTAGGAGACGCCCCTCAGAGGATGATGAACGGTGGGGCTGCTCCCTGATTAAAGAAATCCCTTCTACTGCAGTAGCGCAAGGAGCACTTCTTGGTGCCTCTTCTAAGATGTAAGATTGTCAGTTGTGGCAGTCAGTTGGGGAATCAGGGCACTTCTTGGTAGACCAACAGTGTGGAGTTGGGGACAGCAGGGAACACATCTTATTCACAACGCACACTTTGTGATTATTTTTATCGCTTACAATTATAAGTCTCCGTTTCTGTGTAATTGTGAACTTATTCAGATATCATAACAGCTGCACAATATTAATCATACACCTTTGACTTGTAGCTGCCCCCATTTATGCGTTCTTGTTTAATTATACAAAATAATAAAAATTTATATATCGCCTATTAATTTAATCCTTGCACCACCATCAAGTCCTAATTAATATAAAGATGATCACAATCATAACACCATAATCAAGCCCTAGCCAATCTGATGACTGAATACGAACATAAGGACTGATACCAACAGATGATATAAGAGCAAGGAGGAATGCCAGCTTCATCAAATCACCCCTAGCATAAACTGGGAGAAAATTCCCCTGCTTACCATGCAAAATTTACCTGCATTTTCCAACAGGTACACCCTCAGAACCAAATCATTCACACAAAAAACAGCCTACTCAATCAACTACCATAGCAAATTTTAGAGTTCATCAATATTGCAGTGTCCAACACTCAGAATTGATTCAAGCAGCTTGCAGTACTCATTTCAGTGTTTCAAACAGGATGCACTCAAGTGGATGAATATAAGCTACACATAAAAACAGTAAGCAATCAGGTACAAGCACAGTTGCTTTCAACAGCTTGCCAACCCATAAGCTTTTGCAAACAGCACTAACTTCATAGCTCAACATTGCTGGAGATACTGTTTCAATATCAACCTCACTTCAAAGGGAGCAACACAACTCATTTGACTGAATGAAAAAAAATCCCCAACCTTGCACCAGAAGCAACTGTATCCAACCGAATTTGGGATGACACAAAAAGTAAATGGCAGGCTTGTGTCATGTGAAAATCCTTAATACAGGAAAATGCCTTCAGGAGCAACTTGTCCACACCAGTGCAACCCAACAACTTCATCAGCTCATACATGGAAAATCTTGCAAGCATGACAACACAAGATTGCAGCAGCACACCACCAGCAGGATCTGAACACCTTCAATGTCTAGCTGCAGGACAACAGAATGTGTTCATGAGCAAGTCATCCCTCACATCATCAACCCCCAACAACAGGGAACATCACATCAACCCTCAAGACAATCTCAATAATGCTCCCAATCTCAACACAATGATCCTTTGAGTAACATGAGACAGGAATGACATCCAAATCTAAAATAAAATCAGAACAAAAGCCAAAATTAGATTGAACACTCTCTGCACCTAAGATAGCTAGCTACCTTCTAACCCTCAGAGGGATCAATTACAACACTATCAACTCAACTTGACAGATCCATCATTTCATTTGTAAACACTGCCTGACCAACAGTCCTACAAAGTCACCCATCAAAAATGGATGTGGAGTTCTGGTTGCCCATGGATAACAGGGTTCACTATCAAAGCTGGAGGGTGCATGCATCACAGTCCTACAGTCATATCAACAGACTTGGGAATGCCACTTTCTAACTGTATTGGACCAGCAGTCCATGCAGGTCTAGAATGTCATATCACGCCCCAGAATCACTCACAGCTATCTCACTCATGCCATCTCATGGGCTTCTTATCCATGTGAGCACCTGCTTCACAGTATAAAATTTGTAGATGGTGTGGGTCTTATATAGGAGGAACATACTGGTCATGTGATTCCCAACATACACATGTTGGTTGGTATCAGGGCCGCTGAGCTTCACACTGGCTATAGACCCTTCCCTGCAGAATGAGCAGGAACGAAGCAACAACAACCATAGATGGCAACAATTCTAGAATTATTGCAGAGATTGAGAATTCAAATTCCTAACAGCAGCTATTCAAATGCACCAATGTAACAATTCTGATAGCTACGGGAATTGCAAAATTCAAGAGACCTTGACGAATCTTAGTACACTGTGCATCATTCAAGTTTTCAAAACATGCTTCTAAAACATATGCACAGTACAAATTATAAAAGGAGGATCATCTTTGAGCACTATAAATTTGAATTATAAAAACATATTGCCTTTGTGCTGAAATGAACAATTTGAGGCTCAATGTTACTGAAATTGAGTGATCGTGGCTTTTGCCTAGTATTCTAGCTTCCTTTGTTGACATCTTATAGGCTTCCGCTATGATACTTATGTGTATCACAGAAGCGTGGCATTTGCATTTAGCTTCGATGAGGGTGAGTTGGGACACTAAATATGTAGGGGGCAAGTTGGGGCACAAGAATAAAAAGTAATATAATATAATATATATCTATATCTATATATATCTATATATCTATATATCGATTTATACATATATCTATATATCTATATATATCTATACATCTATATATATCTATACATATATCTATATAT
>SDVV010016929.1:0-14112 GCA_016164225.1 Gammarus roeselii | reverse complement strand
GTATTGCGACTCATAATGCGATGAACCCAGGCGACCAAGGTTGTAAAAAGTTCATGACATTCATCAATGTATTGCGACTTATGATGCGATGAACCCAGGCGACCAAGGTTGTAAAAAGTTCATGACATTCATCAATGTATTGCGACTTATAATGCGATGAACCCAGGCGACTAAGGTTGTAAAAAGTTCATGACATTCATCAATGTGTTGCGACTTATAATGCGATGAACCCAGGCGACCAAGGTTGTAAAAAATTAATGACATTCATCAATGTATTGCGACTTATAATGCGATGAACCCAGGCGACCAAGGTTGTGAAAAGTTCATGACATTCAACGATGTATTGCGACTTATGATGCGATGAACCCAGGCGACCAAGGTTGTAAAAAGTTCATGACATTCGTCAATGTATTGCGACATATAATGTGATGAACCCAGGCGACCAAGGTTGTAAAAAGTTCATGACATTCATCAATGTATTGCGACTTTTAATGCGATGAACCCAGGCGATCAAGGTTGTAAAAAGTTCATGACATTCATCAATGTATTGCGACTTATGATGCTATGAACCCAGGCGACCAAGGTTGTGAAAAGTCTTCAGAGTTTCTATCGTAAAGATTACGACTTACAAAACATTCATTCACATTAGCAAGGTCAATTTTTTGGCCTCCTTCAACCGACAGATGTAGTTAGCTTTCTACAGGCAGGAGTGGAGTGAAGATGCAATTGAGGCCTTCGCGTGTCTGATGAACGTATCGGCTGGCCCGACAGAAGTTCATATGATAACCTCAATTAAGAATTCATACAAATTATTATACAAAGGATTTTAATGTCTGATCGCATACTTATTCAGTACTTCATTCTCACTTTGACTGCTCTTTCGTCGTGACATGTTTATTAAAGAGACGTGTTCTTTTGCTCTGCTAGGAAAGCAAGATGTGCTCCTACCGTTAATATTATCTGTTACAAGTTTTTATGAACTTCTTAGGGTTTACTATTATTTGCTTATATGATGGTCTTAGCTGGTCATTATACGTAATTTTAGATTAATCGTCAATATTTGGGCATAAATATATTGTAAAGAATAACAGCATGCCATTTCTGTATGGACAATTTTTTTTTTCAGGGACGTAGGGTGTGCAGACTAGAGATTTGTAAATACATTGGGACCAGATGCACGAGAGTGTCAAAACATAACCAAAAATACCTGTCTCCAAGATGTCCTCAGCTGTTCCGAGAAGATGAGCGTGCTTATTTGTTGTATTGAACCAGCAAGCCGCACGTGCTCTTTTGTTCCTGAGAACTTGCAACTTTCATGTGGAACCAAGTGCAGTACTCGGTACAATCGTACCCTGAATTTAATGCGTATTAAGGAATCGAGAAATACTTTGTAATTTACCAGAATGTCACGAGGCATCTCGTGAAAGAACGTTTTTTTTTTTATTCCCTACGTAAAGTTTTACGCAGCTCCATGCTGGAGAAGGTGGATAAGTGTACAATCAACTCACAACCAACTACATGCTTGCTCTATTTTGAGGTATTGGGCGCCATGAAAAATACTTTTGGCCAACCAACAACTTGGAGAATTATAAAGTTATGTATTTGAACTTCGTTCGATTTATTTGAAAAAAAAAAAATGTTATTGTTTTGTGCTGTTTTCATCCTAACAATATTCTGATAACGACTTTGATTGGTTGATCTATCGTGTTTCTCATGATGTTTGGATTATTTCTATCTTTATTATCACCAAATCACGAACAGATTTTGAATTAGTATGATGGGATCAGTTTAAGTAAATAACTCTGATATTTCCCAATATTGTGGCTAGCAACATAATAACAAAATGTTTTGCATTGGGCCCAATATTTGTTGAATAATACATTTTACATGAAAACACCACTCATTCCTATGTTATGAAGACAGTACAATAGTTTTGCAGTGATATTTATAGTATCGATGGTGAGTTTCCGTCTATGGAAGTAGCTGTGTAAGAATAACCCCTCCTTTTAAATAAGATAGACAACCATTGTTATCGACTTACCACGAAGAGGTGCTACGAGGCATAGAAGCAGGAATGAGATGAGAGCCGCACTATTGTTTATATGAGCGATTATAACAGCAATGCCGACCATTTCGCAACACTGTGATCCCCTACTAGCCTAATACTGCATTGCCTAATACTGCAATAGCCTAATACTGTAATTCTGTGTTAGACTAATACTGTAATAGCCTAATAGTCTAATAGCGAAATACTGCAATAGGCTAATACTGATATAGTCTAATACTGCAATAGTCTAATAATGCAATAGCCTAATAGTGTAATAGTCTTATACTGCAATAGTCTAATACTGCAATAGTCTAATACTGCAATAGCCTAATACTGCAATAGTCTAATACTATAATACTGTGTTAGACTAATCCTGCAATAGCCTAATACTGTAATAGCGAAATACTGCAATAGTCTAATACTGTAATAGCTTAATACTGTAATACTGTATTATATTAATACTCTACTAGCCTAATAGTGTTATAGCGAAATACTGCAATAGCCTAATACTGATATAGTCTAATACTGCAATAGCCTAATACTCTAATACTGTATTAGACTAATACTGTAATAGCCTTATAGTTTAATAGCAAAATACTGCAATAGCCTAATACTGATGTAGTCTAATACTGCAATAGCCTAATACTGCAATAGCCTAATACTGCAATAGTCTAATACTGCAATAGTCTAATACTGCAATAGCCTAATACTGCAATAGCCTAATACTGCAATAGTCTAATACTGCAATACCCTAATACTGCAATAGCCTAATACTGCAATAGTCTAATACTGCAATAGCCTAATACTGCAATAGCCTAATACTGTCATAGCTTAATACTGTAATACTGTATTAGACTAATACTGTAATAGCCTAATACAGTAAAAGCAAAATACTGCAATAGCCTTATACCTTAATAACCTAATACTGTAAAAGCCAAATACTGCAATAGCCTAATTCTGTACTAGACTAATACTGTAATAGCCTAATACTATTATAGCCTAATACTGTAGGCTAACAAAAAAATCACTGCAATCCAGTGTATTGATTCATATATGAATATTTTTTTCCCGAAATTGAATGCCTCGTCATGCTTGGCGAGTGGTGAGCCGTCATTGATTCACTCACACCTCACAACTCTTCATGCTTGGAGAGCTGTGAGCCGTCATTGACCCACAACCCACAACTTGTCATGCTTGGGTGGTGGTGAGTCGCCATTGACTCACTCACACCTCACAACTTGGCATGCTTGGCAAGCTGTGTGCCTAATACTGTAGGCTAACAAAAAATCACTGCAATCCAGTGTATTGATTCATATATGAATATTTTTTTCCCGAAATTGAATGCCTCGTCATGCTTGGCGAGCGGTGAGCCGTCATTAACTCACAACTCACAACTTGTAATGCATGGCGAGCGGTGAGCCGCCTTTGACTCACAGCTCACAACTTGTCATGATTGGCGAGCGGTGAGCCGCCAATCATGACAAGTGAACACTTTTGGGTTTATTCAATCCATCGTAAACCAAATTTCATTCTCGGACACTTAGTTGAGAGTAGATGTGACGGTATTCGGACACTAAGTTGAGAGTTGATGTAACGGCATTCGGACACTTAGTTGAGAGTAGATGTGACGGCATCCGGACACTTAGTTGAGAGTAGATGTGACGGCATCCGGACACTTAGTTGAGAGCAGATGTGACTGCATCAGGACACTTAGTTGAGAGCAAATGTGACGGCATTCGGACACTTAGTTGAAAGCAGATGTGACGGCATCCGGACACTTAGTTGAGAGCAGATGTGACGGCATTCAAACACTTAGTTGAGAGCAGATGTGACTGCATCCGGACACTTAGTTGAGAACAGATGTGATGGCATCCGGACACTTAGTTGAGAGTAGATGTGACTGCATCCGGACACTTAGTTGAGAGCAGATGTGACGGCATTCGGACACTTAGTTGAGAGCAGATGTGACGGCATCCGGACACTTAGTTGAGAGCAAATGTGACGGCATTCGGATACTTAGTTGAGAGCAGATGTGACGGCATCAAGACACTTAGTTGAGAGTAGATGTGACGGCATCTGGGCACTTAGTTGAGAGTAGATGTGACTGCATGCGGACACCTAGTTGAGGTCAGATGTGACGTCATCAGATTGACGATAATATGGCCGACAGTTGGATGATCGAAAATCATCCTCATCTGCCCGCAGCAAGCCTGCGTTGCGCTAGCACTGAATAAATGCTGAGCCTAGTTATTCAGCATTCCTTGGCTTCATGTTTATTGAATTAAGTTACCCAATTTAGGAATGCCATCGCATACATTAAGAACCCTACACTTAGGTCTAAGAAAATCGACAGGCTCAATGTAAATTTTCTTCCAAGATATCTTATCATAGAACTTTCAAGATGACTTTCTTCACTACTATAAGAGTATGCTACCCCAGTGAGGGATATGACGTGATTGCGGACATATAAATTTGATGAGTGTGGATTTGGATATCAATTTTGACATCCGCGCGGACGTGGAAACGGATAATGCACTACATTATTCGAGGGTTAACATAATAAATTTGTGTTATGCATCGGAACGATGGCTTCTTCCACACTGAATCTCGGAAATAAATGTTTTTGAAAAACTTCGAAAATTAAATAAGGTATGGAGGATAAAATCCGCGATGGTGCAACAAGTTGGCGTCCCTTCTATGCTTTTATATCGTCAGTATGTTTATCCGGAATCATAAGTTTGGGGCCCTCAACATCCTAGTATATTGTTGAGCATTTGAAGAAAAACAACGTCATGAGAAAAAGCTGACTTTGAACTCTTAATAAGTCGAGTTAGAATTATTTCAGATTTATTGTGGGATTATTCTATTTGTGGATGCCCCGCGGATGATATCAGCCTCATCACTAGCATACGCACATATGTAGAGTTTAGTTAGTCTATATGGAAGAAACAGAAACACTTCTCCAACGGGGAATTGTATTTACTGTTCCTTTTTGTTACAGTTGGTGTACTTGGAGAGAACTGTTTTACAAGTACTGGAAATCAAATTTTCATTTATGCAGTTCAATTACATCACGAAAAATTATTATTCAACGATTCTGTTAGTCGTAAATCGTTATCGTATTTTTTTCCGCTACTGTACCTTTTCTAGCCACTATTATATAAAACCTCACTATGTACACCAGCCCCAGATTGCGTAACTGCAATTTAAAAGCTCATTATTCAGGACTTTTCAATTCCAGAGGAAACAGGTCAAAGGCTATCAAGCTTCCGGGAAATGGTGTCAAAGCCAAACAGTTCAAACAAACAATAGTCATATAACAAAGCAGGCAATTGCCGAGCCCTGGCATCAGCAGCATTAATTTCTCGCCGGCAAGGTCGTGTCGGCTTCGCCGTCGCCGCTCTGATGACTGCCCGCCTTTTATTACCAGACAAGCGGGTGATCCAGTTTCCCTTGTTGGCAGGCAAGAGACCCTGCTGACTCGCGCTGGGTCAACACTGCCTCTAAGATCATCCTAACAATGCTCTTTGCATCAGTGTGCGCTCAACTCAAGTTGTGTTGCGCAGCAATGACCGTAACCGACAACATAGAAGATTACATTAGGCTCTCCGCCAGGATCGTGATACGAGGCCGTCATCCAGAAGATCACACGCACTTTAGTTGATCGTGCGTCATTGCTGCCTCAGAGTCGCTGGTAGCTGCTGGTGGCCTCTATCAGTGTCGTGTGGCGTAACAGCCTCTGTCTCGATATTGTTTCGAAGGGAGCTGCAGTTTGTGCAAGTCACTCTTCCACAGACACACTTTTTGTGATGCATAGAAATAACGCTTTTCAGGAGGTTGGACACTTCTGTTTTTTGATTACGAAGGAAATGGCAGACTGCATAGAAGTACGGCCTCAATTGCAGTTGCGCACCAAATACACGAGCGGTCATGCCTTGCTGCAATCACGTTAACAAGCCGTCATGAGGCTTGGGGAACTTCTCAGTTCCATTACATCTCACTACAAATTCCTCATTCAGTTTAGTCGGAACAGAATGCCGCATCTATATTTAAAGATCACTTCACTGGTTAATCAATTTTGTTGGTTCAAATATTGGTAAAGGATAAATATACAGTTCCTTAAAGAAAACACGATCCTTCTCGTACACTCGAACTGTTCACTCCATTGAAGAACTATGTATTGCAGGATAGCGAGGAGTGTGCAGACTAGAGATAGTGTATTCAACCTGTACATCTTTTGGGAAACATAACGAAATATTCCACAGCAATGATAAAGGACGTGAACCAAAAAGTTATTCTACCAAACATTTCTTAGGCCAAATTACTTTCGTCAAACCGAGTTGTGCCTCGACAAAGTCTTAGGATGCCTGGCACTAACGCAGACTTCAAACGCCACGAATTAACCTAGACTAAGGATGCCCTTCATTGACACAGATGTAGAATGCCTCGCATTGACGCAGATTTCAAACGCCACGAATTAACCTAGACTAAGGATGCCATGCATTGATTCAGATGTAGGATGCCTCGCATTAACGCAGACTTCAAACGCCACGAATTAACCTAGACTAAGGATGCCCTGCATTGACACAGATGTAGGATGCCTAGCATTATCATTGACTTAGGTTGGTTTGCACTAACACTTACGAGAAATGCCTATTAATAACATAGACTTAGAATATTTCGAATGAATGGAGACTTATAATGCCTCGCATAACAGAAATGAGCTAACTGTTCTGTCACCAGAGTTGAATCAAATACATGCAAATGCTGACATGGGTAAATTAGAGGAGCTTTATGGGTGTATATGCCATGCAGTTCTGGTGTCTGCGGGAGAAGCGTTCATGATAAAAACACCGCACGCAATGTATCGAGTCCCAGGATGGACCTGTCATGCGGCTGTCTTGCATGACGCAAGCGTAGCGGCTTATGTGCAGTGGCGGAATGCTGGGAAACTGTGAAATGGTCCCCTGCATAGGGAGAAAAAGACAGAACAAATAAAACCTGCAAATACGCACTTTGATTCTGTAAAAAACTTGAGGACAAATTGCGTGCAACTAGTTTGTGTGTGAAAAGGATTAATAGGCGGCTGATCGAAATCTGGAAAGAAATGAAAAATCTGAAACCGAAAGACGGCTATGTTTCTCAATGTGTGAAAGGTATAACAGGGGAGGGAAATATTGCTGAGATGAGGTGTGACCACTTTGATGGAATATTAAACAGTGTTAACAACAATGCTGACTCGAATAATTTTAATGATGCGCTTAACCAGGAAAATAATGATAATGATGATGAAGTCAATATGTGGATGCTTAGATCAGCGTTTAAAATATTAAAAAATGGAAAAGCTGAAGGGAAGGATGGTATACCAGCAGTAGACTTTAAATATGGTCCTTGTTCAATTCCTGCATGTCATGTCTATTTTCTTCACTGGTTGTCTTAAGACTAACTACCAACCAAAGTTAATACTGGTACGAACAACAACAATGTGCGTTACGGTGGGAAAACTCCACATCAAATCCGTTCCGAATAACAAATGGAATAGGGCAGGGAGGTCTTCTTTCGCCCCTTTTGTTCATTGTGTATATAGATAGCTTACACGAGCGTCTTGCTCATAGCCGTGTTGGGTGTCATCATGGAGATTGCTGTATTAACGCAATTAGCTATGCCGACGCTATGGTCCTACTGGTCTCTCATGTGGATGTTCTTCAAATTATGCTAAATATATGCGAGGCGGAGGCTGCCACACTAGACATTGAGTATAATAGTAGCAAATCTGTTGTATGCTAGTAAAACTGCGCACCATGCAAAGGTTCCAGTTCCGAACGAATTGTTTTAAATGGTGCTCTGTTGGATAATGAGGACATTTCCCCTACCTAGGTCATCTAGTAACAAACGACCGGCGTGACAATGCCAATATCTCTAAGAAACTCCGGAAATTTAACGAGGTTGACAATTAGCTTATAAGGAATTTCAACTTCTGCACGACAGATGTAAAAATACAGCTCTTTAAAACCTACTGCTACCATATCTACTGTAACTCACTGTGGTGTAAATTTACGAGAGCCACTATCAGTAAACCGAGAGTAGCATACAATGATATTTTCCGGAGGTTGATTGGTGTACCTAGAAGAACGAGTGCTAGCTTTGTGTTTGCAGCATAAAATGTTGACTGTCTAAGGGTAGGAGCTAGAAAAAGTTCCCATAGCCTCCAGGAGAGTTTTATAAAATTTTATAATCCCTTCCTGGAGGCCTTGTGTTTCAGTGAGGGATACAAATTATCTCCAATAATAGAGAGATGGGACAGAATCCTGCTGGTGCAGGAAGATCCCGATATTAATAGGAATAATGTTTGACATCCATCTGCCTTTCCATGTTGTGGGCTCATTGTACGTACGTGAATGCCAGGTGGCTATGTGCTCTCCTTCTCAAAAAGTGAGCTTTAGTATATACAGTCATGTGGGAGAGGGACATACTATTGTATCCAGTCGCGCTTATCGCCAACTCAACTTAGGAATCTAAATCTTCTTATTATTACTATTATAACGCAGACTTTAAATGCCTTGCATCAGCAAAGATTTAAAATGCTTCGCATTAACACAGCCTTAGGATATCTCGCTTTAACACAGTCTTTAGATGCCCGGCGTTAACATAGGATGCCTCGCATTCCACAGACTAGAATGCCTCGCATTACCAAATATCTATGATGTCTTGCATTAACGTAGATTAGGATGCCTCGCATCAGCATAGACCTAAAAAGTGTCACTTTAACACAAATTTAGATTGTTATGCATTACCACAGACTGAAAATATATTTCATCAGAACAGACTTGGGAGGCCTTGCATTAGTAAAAACTCAGAATGCTTCGCATTAACAAATTCTAATAATGCCGTGCATTGATACAAACTTTAAATGCCTTGCATTAACACAAAATTAGATTGCCTATCATTAACACAAACCTAGGAAACCTTGCACAGACGCAGTATTAGGATGCCTTGTATTTCCGTAAACTTTGCATCCGCGACAGAGCACAAGTCAAGAATGCCACGCTCATACATAGACTTTAGATGCCACGCATTAAAACAGATTTCGATTGACGTAGGATGCCTCGCATTGACACAGCTATATCATGCTTTGCGTTGATACAAATTTAGATAATTAAGCTGGGACACGGACTTGAGAGGCACGCATTAACATGCTTTTAGAGTGCCTCGTACTATCACAAACTCTGGATGCCTGACTTTAGAGAAGACTCAAGTGTCCTGAAAAAAAAACGTTCACTTTGCATCCCTTGCACTGACACCTATCTAAGATGTCTCGCAGTAACACATATGTACAATATCACCCATCAACACCGACACAGGATTCCACGCATTACCACTGACTTGCGGGTACCCACATTAACAGACTTAGATCGTCTCGCATCAGCCCAGACTACTGATGCCTCGCATTACCAATGACAGAATGACTTGTATTATCACTGAATTTTGATGCCTCACA
The DNA here is from genome assembly GCA_016164225.1 of Gammarus roeselii. Taxonomy (NCBI): domain Eukaryota; kingdom Metazoa; phylum Arthropoda; class Malacostraca; order Amphipoda; family Gammaridae; genus Gammarus; species Gammarus roeselii. Next base: position 4,567 of record SDVV010016929.1, on the reverse strand, counting down.
TTATCGGAGACAAGTATGCCTCGCATTAACGGAGACTAGTATGCCTCGCATTAACGGAGACTAGTATGTCTCGCATTAATGGAGACTAGTATGCCTCGCATTAACGGAGACTAGTATGCCTCGCATTAACGGAGACTAGTATGCCTCGCATTATCGAAGAGTGAGGATGCTCTTCATTACCGCACTGTAGGGAGGCTCGCATTCACAGTGTATTATAATAGCACGCATTAACACATATCTACGATGCCACGCATTGACACTGATCTGTAATACCTCACATCAACACAGACTTGGAAAGCAATGCATTGACTGACTGAAATTATCTTGCATTAACAGACGAAGAAAACCATGTTGCTGCCAAAGTTTTGGATGTATCTGAATAACAAAGACTTCAAATGTCCAGTATGAACCCAAACTTGGGCGCAAGAACGTCGAAATTGGATGCCTCGCATTAACGCAGACTTGGAATGCCTCGCAATAAAACACGATATGAGGATGCCTCGCACTAACGCAGGCTTAGGATGCCTCGCAATAACGCAGACTGATTATGCCTCGCATTGACGCATACGTAAAATACGACGTATTAACATAGACTAACGATTCCGCGCATTAAAACTGACTTACCAGGCAGTTTTAGTGCTAGGCAACTTAGGATGCCTTGCATTCACCTAGGTTTTTAATGCCACGCATTGACATGCACAGACATGGGATGCCACGCACAATCACAGACCTAGGATGCCTCGCAGTGACACATACTCAAAATACCTCACAATATGACAGACCTAGCAGGCCTCTCATAAATACAAACTTATGACGTCTTGAATAAAACCGCTTAGAATGCCATGCAGTCGAAGAGATGAAGTATGCCCAGCCTAATTACAAATTTTATTTGCACCGAAATAACACAGACAAAAAATGCTTCGCATTATCAAGAATTAGAATGTCTTGCAATGACAGGGACTTATGATGCATTGATGTAGACTGAGGATTCCTCGCATAAACACTGACTTAAAATGTCCCTCATTAATATAGACTTAAGACGCAACGCATTAGCACATTAGCACACACTTGGTATGACTCAAATCAGCCCAGACTGGGGATGCCCCGTTTTTACATTGACCTAGATTGCCTCGCATTATGCAGGACCTCGGATTCCTTGCATGAACACCGACTCATAATGACTTTCATTAACACACAACCTCGCATAAAGCTGTTTTTTATTATCTCGAATTAACGTGGACTAAAAATGCCTTACAATAACAGTCACGTGATGGCTCACATTAACAGAGAAATAAAAGTCCCCGCAATAACATAAACCTAGGATACCTGCATGAACGAAAACTAACGAAGCCTCGAATTAACACAGACAACTCTACCTCTAGTTACCACAGACTTAGATTGTCGTTCATTAATGTAGGCCTAGGATGCCTTACATTGGCGCAGACTTAGGTTGCCTAGTATTAACACAGACTTAGAATGCCTCGCGGCAGCACAAACTTCGAATGTGCCGCGGTATACAAGCTTAGAACTTCTCGCATTACCGGAGACTTGGAAGTTCTGAATAATCACACACATGATATGCATTGCATATACATGGTGACTTTGTACATATAGCGTATAGTTGTCTTTAGTTGTCACTTTGCGTATCTACTTTTTTTAGGCGTTGATTATTTACAGGATGCAAGTGACATTGTATTATATTAAGGAATTATATGGTTTATATGATTCACCTCGCTCGGCAAGTTATCAAACGACTTAGCTAGTGGTTTGAATTTTGATTCTTTATGCTGGATTCTTATTACGGGGAATAAAAAATACATTTAGTGTACTGTGACTGATACATAGGAATAAAACCACTTGTCGTGGCTGCCATCTGTTCAAGTCTTGCAATTATGATTCTAGTATCGCGATGCCTTGCCAGTGTCCAGAAAATGTTTGGTAAATGAGGCCCATCAGTTTTCTTGATCGATGGGAGGAACTGTTGGGTGGTAGTTAGCGTGGAGAGGGTCTGATATGTAGCAATTTAATAGACATTTGGGATTTATCAACAAAAAGCTATCGGATTTGTATATACTATGTAGTATTCCTGCCGAACTACTCCTTCTAATTTATTGTAGGTCTCCGTTATATTTATCATTCGTTCGAATTGCTGGCTTATCCCCCTCATTTATTGATCGGGATGTGCATGTATGCGCTATAGGTTAGCTCATAATTTTCATTAAAGTGTTGGTGTGTTGATCCCCCCGTTGTTATTTGCTGTAAAAATTCCACTTCTGCAGGACAATACATGTTTTTTTCCTGTAATATAAGGATTTTGTACTGTTTTAGGAATTCATAGGAATTAGATATGGCTACCCGTAATAGATTTTACATGAACAACGCTATATATTTCTACTGCTGACATAGTAACTTAAAAAGGTCAAGGAATTTCTTAGAGATTCGAACGAGCGTCGCAGTATTATTACTTTAATACGCACGAAGTCAAAGTAATTGTTTTAGTGTCAGATATTTTTTCGGCATAGCTTATTTGTAGTAAACGATCTTAGTCCTGATCCAGATCACATTAGAAGCTAAAGTTTGGGATTATTTCGATTCTATCTGTTACAAAGTTAGTAACATGCATCGGTTTCATGTCTTGATTGATCGTACTCGGGGATACTGATGTAGTAAATATCCAGAAGATGACTTATTGGATTGCGGCTTACACTCTTTGGGAGGTCATTTGGAGATTGTTCAAGTTCAACGTGATTTAGAAGTTTATGTGGATGTTGGTCTTAAGTTCTATGGGCATGTTAGAGAGGTTGTGCGACGAGCTGCTGGTCTTTGAAGTGATTTGCTTAGGTCGACAGTGAACAGAATCCTCAAATTTTATGGTTACACTCTTTGTAACGGATGTCAGGCACGTTCTTGACAATTGTTCATCTTGTTGTGTCCAGGATGTGACTTTGCTCGAATCTGTTCAGAGGGGATGGAATAAACAGGTGCATGGTATGTGTGAGGTTTCGTACCATGAGAGGCTGTCGGTTCTAAATTTGTGCTCTATCAGAAGCAGGTGACTATGAAGTAACCTAATCAAATATTGGAGACTTCTTTTAAGTGATACAGAGGGCTTTCATTCGTCATACTATAAATATAGTGTCATAATAAGGTATAGGAATTTGTGTCAGATAGAATGGATATCGTAGTGTTATTACTTTATTACGCATGAACTCATACAATTTGTTTTACTGTCAGATATTTTCGTTAGGTTTCCTATGTTTGCATACGATCTTAGTATAGTTCCAGATCACATTACGAGTTAAAGTACAGGATTATTTCACTTCTATCTGTTACGAGGTGGGTAACATACATCGGTAACACATCTTGATTGATCATACACGTGGGATATTGGTGTAGGTTATATAATCTGAGGTATGATAGGTAACATCCTATCTCACAGAAAATTAATGTAGGTTAGTCAGGAGTAGAGAATTACTTAGCGATTTTATAGTTTCTGTTAGAGCTTAAACGGTTATCATAGTAGTATAACTATATTAAATTGAAATTGGCATAATTTGATATAGTGTTGTGTTTAAATTGGTTTAATTTGATGTAGTGATACACAACAATGGTTTGTTATACCAATTGATATTGGATATGGGGTCCTGTTTTGGGATATTTACGAGAACTAATCTACTAGATTTGTAAAAAAAATTAGTATTGAAATACTTAAACAGTTTGTTGTAGATCCCAATTATGTTATTCGGTCGCATGCCTTTGCTATATGCTTATTCCTACATGTCCTACTTTTATAAATGTTTGTTAACCGTTTGCAGTTTGTACAGATAGGAATTATTGGTTGACTCATGCTACGTTATGAGGTTTCGTTCCAATTCAGAATATCTGGCTTATTCGAGCATTCACTATATGTACTTTAACATTTTTACTTTGTATTTGTGATGTAAGGGCCGCAGTCAACCAAATATGGAATATAAATCAAGCCCGAGGTACATAATTTGTGACTTATATATCAGTGTACGACAACATTGACCAGAAAATCAACGAATAAAAAATGGTTGCCGTACATTTCCTGATACGTTAATCCTAGTTAACCTAACCTAACGAACCTAACCAATGATGTATTTTATTCAAGTTTGATGTGTATGTATGTTATTGATATGTATGAATCTCTCCCCTTGGACTGTATATTTAACAAATCATAATCAGTTTGAATACACTCTTCCAATAATGATCAAGCAAATATCGTTCCTTTTGCATGTGTAAATTACATCGATTGTTTAAATGTTTTCAGTAATTGATGTTATTTCGAATTTGGGACGAATCTACATCACTTATGGTTATGTATAGTTACGATATATATGAATCTTTCCACCTGGGCTGTATATTTAACATATCATTAGCCGTTTGAATAAACTCCTCTAAGTTTGATCTGGCAAATTACGCTCCTTTTTCACATGGAAATTATATAGATTGTTTGAATGATAGCAGTAATTCATATTGGTTTTAGAATTTGTAACGAATCTACATCACTTATGGTTATGTATGATATTGATATATATGCATATAT
>SDVV010016928.1:0-14112 GCA_016164225.1 Gammarus roeselii | reverse complement strand
GAATGGTTGTGAATGGTTGATTTTGACGCTGCTCTGATGTGCTTTCCCGCCCTTGGCATCCCGCTGTCGGGATGGTCGTGGGTGGGGGGGGCCCGGCCATTATGACGCGGCGGGGGTAAACCAGTGAAAACTGTGGGCCCTGCTGCTGACGACGGTTCCTCGGTACATTCGGGACCCAGAGTGTAAGTTGAGGGGCTACCGGCCGGACCCTTTAGCACAAAAGGGCTAAGTTGTGTGAATGTGAGCGTGTGAGGGTGTGAGGTGCGCCTTGCCGTCGGCCACCCCCCTTTCTGGGGGATGCGGCCTAGTGTCTGTATCTGTATGTAATTTCAAACTCAGTTAGTTGTCCGTCATTGGTTACGATACTGCCTCTGCTCAAAGCTGAGAGGTTACTGAAGTAGGCTATATGCGGTAAAAAGAGCTGGGGTCAGGACCTTTATAGGAGAGCTTCCTGTAAAAAGTAGAAGGTTACTGTGGTAGAACCTCAGCCGAGCCCTTAAATTGAGCTGGGTACCTGGCCCAGATATTTTCATTCAATTTTTCCGTTTTCCAAATAAAGAACACGAGATTACCTTTTGTAGAGCCACAACCCTAGTGGCCCTTAACGGAGCTAGAGAACCAGCCCTTAAAGAGGGCCAGGTATGTTCTGAGTTTTTTCTTACGAGAAAGAGCTTTTCAACAGCAAGAGGTTACCAAAGTTGAGCATCTGCTCCGGAGTCCATAAAGAAGCTGGGGCCATGGCCCAGCTGCAAAAAATGTCTACTTACAGCTCAATGAATGGCTGTGAGTACACAGCCACTGCGGCGGCCTCAGCTTAAGAACAGACGCGCGGCTTCCAACCCATCTGTCTGCTCATATACCCTGCAGCGGTCTCAGCTTAGGTATAGACGAGCGGCTTCCAACCCAACTGTCCGCTCATATACCCTGCAGCGGTCTCAGCTTAGGTATAGACGAGCAGCTTCCAACCCAACTGTCCGCTCATATACCCTGTAGCGGTCTCAGCTTAGGTATAGACGAGCGGCTTCCAGCCCAACTGTCCGCTCATATACCCTGTAGCGGTCTCAGCTTGGGTATAGACGAGCGGCTTACAACCCAACTGTCCGCTCATATTCCTTGTAGCGGTCTCAGTTTAGGTATAGACGAGCGGCTTCCAACCCAACTGTCCGCTCATATACCCTGTAGCGGTCTCAGCTTAGGTATAGACGCGCGGCTTCCAACCCAACTGTCCGCTCATATACCCTGCAGCGGTCTCAGCTTAGGTATAGACGAGCAGCTTCCAACCCAACTGTCCGCTCATATACCCTGTAGCGGTCTCAGCTTAGGTATAGACGAGCGGCTTCCAACCCAACTGTCCGCTCATATACTCTGTAGCGGTCTCAGCTTAGGTATAGACGAGCGGCTTCCAACCCAACTGTCCGCTCATATACCCTGTAGCGGTCTCAGTTTAGTTATAGACGAGCGGCTTCCAACCCAACTGTCCGCTCATATACCCTGTAGCGGTCTCAGCTTAGGTATAGACGCGCGGCTTCCAACCCAACTGTCCGCTCATATACCCTGCAGCGGTCTCAGCTTAGGTATAGACGAGCAGCTTCCAACCCAACTGTCCGCTCATATACTCTGTAGCGGTCTCAGTTTAGGTATAGACGAGCGGCTTCCAACCCAACTGTCCGCTCATATACTTTGTAGCGGTCTCAGCTTAGGTATAGACGAGCGGCTTCCAACCCAACTGTCCGCTCATATACCCTGTAGCGGTCTCAGCTTAGTTATAGACGAGCGGCTTCCAACCAAACTGTCCGCTCATATACACTGTAGCGATCTCAGCTTAGGTAAAGACGAGCGGCTTCCAACCCAACTGTCCGCTCATATACACTGTAGCGATCTCAGCTTAGGTATAGACGAGCGGCTTCCAACCAAACTGTCCGCTCATATACACTGTAGCGATCTCAGCTTAGGTAAAGACGAGCGGCTTCCAACCCAACTGTCCGCTCATATACTCTGTAGCGGTCTCAGTTTAGGTATAGACGAGCGGCTTCCAATCAAACTTGTAGTTCTAATCTATAAAAGGAAACCAACAATTTCTGGTCATCCTCCTCAGATGGAGCTTGGGTTATGGTTAATATGGCCGCATATGAAGCCTGCCGTGCACTCCTTGCCATGAGTTCAGGACCTCAGGAACAATACTATTGAGGTCATTGTATCCCACGCCTAATGTTGGATTTCAGCAAGCCATATTATGTGATCTGGAAGATCCAAGGCGTGCCAATGCTATTTCAAACAATAAGTGGCTGTACTCACGCTGGAAGCCAGGGTCCTGCAAGTCCTCAGGCAGGTCGGAGTTGATGCTTGGCATTGCTGGGTCTGGAAAGGCAAAATTAGGTAATGAAAATATCAGTAATTACTGAAGTATTGAAATCGGAGCCACTGGAAGACACGACAAGGACCTGACGCCATAATGTGTTCCCATGTTTCCTCAGCAAAAAATACAAACGTTTGCTGTCTATTTCTAAATATTTAGAAAATCATGTAGCCATGAAATTTTGGAAACTACAGCACATTTCCCAACGGCGACCGTTTCGTTGGATAAGGATGAATCTTTGAAACACTTTAGTACCACATCTGTTTCCAATTTTGATACTGCAAATGACCATCATCTAGAGTGTGAATTGATATGGACTTGGAAAATCTCCATACTGTCTAATTCTGCCATAGAAAACCAAGAATATGCCAGAGCCCTGATTTAAAATGCACATAAAAATAATCTTAGCATGAAAGACAATCGATAACAAATATTTCCTATACAGACACTTAATATTATGTAGCTATTATATTTTGCTCAGTGATCTATGAACTGGCTGCTTGTTAGAGATGAGATGTGACCAATTCATTTTCAAAACTTTTGTTTCGTTTATACAAATAGTACAGTTGATACCTATTAAACTCAATTAGTTCAATATAAATTTGAAAACCCCTTGCTAGACCATGGACATGAATGATTTACAGAAATAGACAGATACAGGCACTAGGCCGCATCCCCCAGAAAGGGGGGTGGTCGACGGCAAGGTGCACCTCACATCCTCATACGCTCACACTCGCACAACTTAGCCCTTTTGTGCTAAAGGATCCGGCCGGTACTCCCTCAACATACACTCTCGGTCACGAGTGCAGTCCGAGGATCCGTCGTCAGCAGCAGGGCTCGACAATTTTCACTGGTTTACCCCCGCCGCGTCATAATGGCCGGGATGTCATGAGTGCGGAAAGAAATTTGCAGCGGCGACAGCTATCACCTCACCTTCAAGTTTCGGGGGTTTCCTCACTCACGTCATATTTCTCAACGAGGCATCCATAGGCGGGAAGGAGCACCGGGGCCTCTCAAAACTCATCCATTCCCAATTATTCTTTACTCACGTCGATTCATTGCATGCTCTCTTGCTACATATGCACTGATGTCTCTCTTTCCTAATGCCAGCTCCACGCTAACTATTCAAGCCATTTCATCTTCCGCTAGGCCTACATCCATTCACCTTTGCTTCTCAAGCCATTTCATCTTCCGCTAGGCCTACATCCATTCACCTTTGCTTCTCAAGCCATTTCATCTTCCGCTAGGCCTACATCCATTCACCTTTGCTTCTATCATCTTTATCACAAATCTCTCATTATCCATCCTCACAGTGTCTCCGAACCATCACGGAGTACGCAAATTTAATCTGTCCGACAACTTCCTTGCCGTCCCCGTCCAATCAGATCTGCACACCCTCTGCCGCATCCCAAATCACTCAGCTTCTTATGGATTGCAACATCCGTACCGTCCCTTGGTATCAGCACTCCCCAGGACAACTTACCCCCCAAACACAAGCTGATGGCTACCTCATGAGTAACTGCATCATTTTTCATCTTCTTTGCCTTTAGAACATCAAAACAATGTGAGCACATAGTTACTCCATAGACTTGAATTTGCTAAAAATTAATTGAGGTATTCAGAAATTTATTTGGAAAACCACAAATAGATTATCTGAACGATGAATTTGGAAACGAAACTGATCAAGATACAATAGTCAACCATACAGAAAGAAGACCATACAGCTATTTATATCAAATTTACATTGTGGGGAGGCATTTTGAACGACGACAGCCTCTAACAACTCTACACCACTTACCCATCTCAGGCCCATCAATGGGTGAGGAGGGTGCAGTCTGAGAATCCATGGCCTCATTCTTGATGAACACGGCAGTTACGCCCTTCAGCAGTCCAGCCGAAGGCATTCCCTCTAACTGTACGGACCCTAAAGGGCTACCTGCAAGGACACAATGATACGTGGTTTATGATAACATGTTTTTTTATGCCAGTTTTATTCAAATGAAATACAGCATTAAAATTATAGGTGTTGTAACACATGGAGAGAATAGAACAAAGGGAGCCAGGTGCAAAAGGTGACGAATTCAGAAGTGAGTGGACAAATACCAGAGAAAGAGGCCAAGGTATGTTTAGATGGAAGGAGTGAGTGCAGGGCTTGCTAGATGCCAGAGGCAACAGCGAGGAGAAAGAAAGAATTTTCAAGGGCTATGAGTGTAAAAGAATATGGTGTATGAACATGGCGGACGCAGACATAAAAAAAACTTTCCCGGCCTCGGCTTTCCATTGTGTGACGGGATGGATGAGGACTGTCATTTTAGTGTTGCGTCATTCAATCAATCAGTATTACAAAAAAAGTCATTCATTACGTAGAATATGTGATTAATAATTCATTATACTACGAAGACTGATGGAGGCAGTCCAAGCCCTGTACCTACCTCACCAAGCAGTGCCTGGGCCATCTACAAGTGCCACTGTCTCACGCTATAGCTACATGTAACTGCATCACCAAACTGTGTCGGTACCTACTCTCCGCGTCACTGCCCCATGCACGCGTACCTCCTCACAAAACTGCTACCCGAATCACTTTCCAATGCTGTGCCGGGACCTACGCTATGTCGTCACTGCCACACGCAGCACCTGCACACTCCTCACCGAGCTGTGCCGACGCCTGCTCCCCCGTGTCACTGCCCCGTCTCCGAGGGCGCCGCCCCGCCGGAAGAAGAGCGTCTGTAGCGTAACTGCCGCATCCCGTTATCGCCCGACGGGAGGTGCGGCGACTCCCACCACCAGGGCTCTGAGGTGTGATAGAGCATCACTTTAGTAGAGAGCACAGCGACATAACTGATCAACATTACACAACTAAGTAGCTAGATATATACATTAGCAGAATAGGAGCGAAGCCTCGAAACAAAGAGCAAAGGTAGTCAAAGAATATGACATTCACTGTTAACAATAGCTTGCAGTGGAGTTTGATCATCTTCCAGACGTAGTTGTCAGGAATAAATTAATAGCAACCGGCTTTTGCTTATGCAGCTTCATAGAAATTGATCACAATGTACAATTTCATTTCTTGATGTTCGTTAAGAATTCAATGTTCAAAAGTTAAATGAACTGAAGACAAATAAAATAATTACAAGGAAGCTCAGTTATAAGACCAACTGGTGTAAGAACCTAAAGGTATCACCTTAATAGGAGAGTCTGACTGCAGTGCAGTAGTTTGTCTGGTGGCAGAGCGTGTAGGACGGGGACTCTGGGGTGCACTGCTGCAGTTCTCTGTTGACTCCGAACTTAATGCAACCCCCATGCTTGAATCTTCTTCTGTTCTGTTGACGTCAACAGAGTTTTGCTCTCCGTGACATGGCTGAAGAGAATTTTTTTTAAGAAAAGGTCAAAATTGGCATCAGGTTCCAAGCTTGCAAGAAGTGATAGCTACTTATGGAAATAGTTCAATGCAAACAGAGTCTAGTTTGAGGAGCCACGAGATGCCACGGACCTGCACCAGTGAAAGCGGCGCCATGGAAGGGTCGTCCTCCAGCATCTGAACCTCGATGGGGCCAAACTCGCTCTTCAGTGACACACGGTACTTCCGCTTCTCCCACTCCTCCTCAGTACCAGTTAACTGCAACACAACATGTTCCAAGCAAGGTGAGACAAAAGATACCTGCACTACTCCCACTCATTGTTGCCAGTTAATTGTGAAAAGATTGTTGCCCTTCTCCCATTTCTCGGTACCAATTAATTACAACAGTCAGAGCTATGAGAGATAAGACAGATGCACTTGTCCTGCATACCAATTAATGGTAACAAAGTAGTGAGAGCAATGTGAGACCCAAGAAAGGTGCAACAACACAGTCATGTCAATGAGTCTTGCTGTATTTCGTCTTAGAATACCTAGATTAGCTCTTCATTATTACACACTATAAATAGTATTGCATTTCTCCTCAGAACAAGCTTTGCTATCAAGTCTTGTGGAGCAAGTGGAATAACATGAACCATCTCAAAATTGGAAGCTATAGCAAACATTAAACCAATAGACGTGAATACAATGGTACACAACTGGTGACTGAGGCAGACTATCAGATATTGTCAAAGCAAAGTAAGAAACCAAATTGAACACAAACTAAATTTGAAGCACATCTTTACTCTTGAGAAAACCTTATTAGATTACAATTTTGTAGCAGGGAATTAACCCTCAATAGTTAAGAGCTAGAGAAAAAACAGCCATCTCATACACTGAAAAATAACAAGTTTGTTGCTTAAATTAGGATTAAACAACAACTTGGGGTTAATCAAACAAACAGGAATTATGGTGTTCAATATGATTTTATTGGAGCCTTTACATATAAAAATCCCTGCATTAGTGTTAAGCCTAATCATATTAAAGAAAAGCATGAGAAGGGACAGATGAACATATGCCAAGTAACAACAAACCTCATGTAGCTACCTGAAGTCCAAGAAAAAAGTGTTTATTAGGGTCCACTGGAACAAGCCAGGAGTGCGATAATCTTGTATTCTGCAGGCATCAAATGATCCAGTAATTAGCTAAGTATCTGTGCAGTTCCATAAATGACGATGTCATGCATTTGAATCAGAAAATCTTAAACAAAATTGACTTCTATGGATTTCTGCAGTTTTTTGACATCTTTATGGATTTGAATACTTTGATTGGTAGAGTAAAACCATTTGTGCCTGCTCCTCATTTAGGTTAATGCAATTTTTTTCATTATCAATTTAAAAAGCAGTGGGGAGTAATTTGAAGAAAAAAAACTATTTTCTCTCCTCCAAGTAATGATGATTTAGCCATGGAATTTTGAAAATGAATATGTCGCAACAGTCTAGCGCGGCTCACAGTCCTCAAGGGTTTGCATCATGACAGTGCAATGTGGTTAAAACTACTAGCTACTACATTGCAGTAGCTACTGTACAAGACCGTTTCATTGATGTACTGCATCTTGAGAAAGCTTAAAAACAGTACGAGGAGAAACAGTCGCAAATTCTTCGTCATCATATTTGTTCAAGGATAAGCAGGGCCTAAAAAAAAGTCAGTACTGATGCACAAATACAGACACTAGGTCGCATTCCCCAGAAAGGAGGGTGGCCGACGGCAAGGCGCACCTCACACCCTCATACGCTCACACACTTAGGCCTTTAGTGCTAAAGAGTCCGGCTGGTAACCCCGCAACATACACTCCGGGTCACGAGTGCAGTCCGAGGATCCATTATCAGCAGCGGTGCCCGACAGTTTCCACTGGTCGGCCGGCCATCCCACCCCCACCCACGACCATTCCGACAACGTGATGCCAAGGGCGGGAAATCACATCAGAACAGCGTCAAAATCAACCATCCACAACCATTCTCCACTCACGCCTGTTCATTGCACGCTCTCTTGCTACTTCCACATTCATGTCTCTCCTTCCTAACACCTGCTTCACACCATCCATCCATCCACCCAAACTTCGGTCTACCTATAGGCCTGCGACCACTCGCCTCCGCATTCATCACCCTTTTCTCCAATCTCCTTTCGTCCATCCTCTCCATGTGCCCGAACCATCTCAGAACATGCGAATTCACTCTGTCCTCCAACTTTTTCACCATCCCAATTACTACTAGCATACCCAGGTGTTATTTATTGTTGGAAAAAGCAAAAGATCAATATCAAAGCAGCTACTTACCGGGCCCCGAAACATGTCAACTTCCATCTTGGTAGCTGCAGGTGCCTTCACCACCACCACAGTCTGCCGCGGGAACCATGAGCAGATGTCTTGCTGACTGACGTAACACAAGCGAGAGCTGTCTTTGTCTTCACTCACATTGTTGATGCTCTGTTCAATATACTGCGAGACGTATAAAACAAAATTATGCAGAGCCAAATTTGCACTTATATTGCCAATGTATTCTTATGAACCAATCTCGGAAGGAGCGTCTATGTGCAGACTAGTGTAGCAAGTGGGTAAGAGGAAATCTATCTGGTACTGCTAGTGGTCATGGCAATGCCGATGTATAATAATTATAATATCAACTACAGTGTCCTAGTATAATAACCGAGATGGTCTAACTACACTGTATAGACATCTAGCAGTTGACACTAGCTGCAATAAAAACTGTCTCATTACAAAGAAGGTCATGTGTGAAAAACAATGCTGTCAGGTTTGATGAAAACGCAACTTTGTAGATTGCTGCAACAGCTGATTAGATTAGAGTGGGTTTACTACAGTGTATGGAGTGAATATCCATTATGCTGTGCATGTTGAAGGTATGTGCATTTATTGCAGGAGGTAGCTAGCTACAGTAACTCCTAATGGGATGATGCCATATGGTCCCAAGCTGGGACCATGACACAAGGATTTGAATTAAAGCTTCCATAACAAGGCTTTTGGTAAAATTAGTTTATAATTTCAAGATATAGCTAGTACCAATTTACACTACACAATAGCGTTGGTAGATCAAACTCATTATAATTCCATATTTTAATGGTAAATACTAAAAAATATTCACCAATAGTGTTGAATAATGAACACATTAAATTGAAAGAATTTAGTTTTCTGTTCAGCCCTAACATCATTACAACAGGAGCCATCTATGCTAGAAGATAGCTAGTTGGTCACAACATCAATAACTTGCAACTTACATTTTTATGTTGATCAAGTAATTGTTCATGTTCCTCCATTTGTTTTAGTTCTTCCCTGAGGGCCTGTACCCTATCGGTGTACTCCTGTGTGTTTGTGCCAGGCCCTCCTCCTTTCCAAACGATGCAATTTTTGCTCCTCTTCTCTATCAAACCAATCCCCTCCAATACATTTGTGATGTCATAAATTCTTCTTTTTTGAGGCACAGCCAGAAGTTCTGCAGCCTGCAGAGATTGAGGGTATTAGGACAAAAAGTCAACATGATAACAACATAAACTAATGTAGCTAAGCTAACTTAGAAAGACCAGCATTTGAGATCATGGTTCAGGCTGGGATGAACAAATTTAGAATTATAGAAGAGGTACTAGACTAGAAGATATCCTTGATTTTGTTTTCTGGTTTTGTAGAACATTCTGACACTTCACCTTGGTGTTTTCGCCTTAGCAACCTCAAGAGTTAAACAGTCACAGCACACCAGATTTGTGAGAGCACAGCAAAATAATGGGACGGAAAAATACATAAATGTGTTTGGCAACTGACCAACCAGCAGTTCAGTTAGTCACAACACTAAAAATAACATCAACATGCATACAGAATTGACCAAGGTGACTGGCCGCATTTTCCGCATACTTTGAAATAACTCATAAAATATGTAAGCAAGAAATTTTGTATTTTTGTACTTACGGTATATAAAGCTACTATTATGGCCGCCGTCGAAAAGAGCCTACGAGCGCCGGGATGTCAGACATAGCACGACGTTTTGCGGAAATCCTTCAACTGCGCCTATGCATGTCGTCGTCGCTGCGTCGGCGTGAATGCGGCCTGTGTGCTGACCGGGCCCCTGGCCAACTGACAAAAGAACCAGACGCAAGGGCCACAACACGATTTACATTTTTTCCCTAGGGGGAAGTGAACAATCACCAGGTTCCTTCCACTTCTTCTCTTCCCAACTGGTGACATAGAAGCAAACCCTGGTCCCAAAACATACTCGTGTCCCACGTGTGGTGCCCTTATACGTGAGGCGTTGGAGCAATTCAGTGGAGCTGTGGGCATACACATTTCACAAAACAATGCGCTGGATTCATAACAACAGAAACATACCACATGGGTGGCAATGCATCAACTGCCACCCAACCTACAACATTAATGCAGATATTAACTATAACATAGTCCCCCCCCTCACATCAACACCCGACGCCCCTCTACAACTGGTTGGCCCCTCTCCTGAACTTCCGGCGGCTTCTCGACCCGGAGCACGACCCATGTTGCCCCATGCTCCCCCCCCTCATCACCACTTTCCGGGCCACTACACTAACCGCAAGCCAACACCGGACACAAATACTTTACAAATGAACACAAACGGCATTGGTCAGAAACAAGTAGAACTAAAACACTTTTTACACAAACATCACAGTCATATGACCTTGCACCAGGAAACAAAACTCAAACAAAAATTTATTACACCAAAGTTTCCTGGTTACATAACACTTCGCCATGCCCGTCCCAGCAACAACGGCGGGGGCGGGCTCATTACACTTGTACATAAAAACCTTCCGTTCACAAACACAACAGCCTTCACTCGTGCACAACATCCCCTCAACAACACCTTAGAACTGCAACCACTACTCTTACAAATGCACAAGATACAATTCAATTTGTTGAACATTTACATACCTCTAACGAGGCTATGTTGTTGTTGTTGCTTAGCCCCGGTTTCCACATGCGGTAGTGGAAACCGCGCCAGCGCACCGCTCGAAACCCTCGATACCCACCGACACGCGCGTGTTGAAACGAATGGAGGTGGGAGACGAGAAATGGGTGGCCGGCTAAGTGGTGGGGTAGAGTGTTTTTTGGCTATCTGAATTAACTTTATGGGTTGTGTGGCAGGTAACAAATGGTCACCCGTGCGGTATATATATATTTAATTAACCAGAACATTGACACTTGTAGCGTGTTCAGTGTATATGCCGTGGCTCTGGTGTCTTGGAAGTGTCGGTGGGCCCAAAGGCTGGGTCCACATCAACACCGCAGAGATGGCGCAATCCCCACCGGCGAGGATATGGAACAAGATGTGTTGAGGGACTTGAGACGGGGCCGGAGCCCCAGACGACGCCACCGCAGGCAAGGCATCTTGATGGAGCTGGCCCGCCTCACTCGTGTAGGCTCCCTCGTGGACAGCACCAGGTTATGTACTCCGCAATATAGACCCCACGTATATTGCCTCATTACAACCACCAACACCTTCCCCCTGGGTGACTTTAATGTGCACGATCTCTCCTGGCTCACCTTGCAGAGCGTTGACTGAAAGGACAGTGTTCTCATTGATCAACTAAACACATTGATCAACTAAACACATTGATCAACTGAACACTTTGATCAACTGAACACATTGATCAACTAAACACATTGATCAACTAAACACATTGATCAACTAACACATCAATCAACTAAAACATGAATCAATTAAACACATTGATCCACTAAACACATTGATCCACTAAACACATTGATCAACTGAACACATTGATCAACTAAACACATTGATCAACTAAACACATTGATCAACTGAACACATTGATCAACTAAACACATTGATCAACTGAACCCATTGATCAACTAAACACATTGATCAACTAAACACATTGATCAACTAAAACATCAATCAATTAAACACATTGATCAACTGAACACATTGATCATCTAAACACATTGATCAACTAAACACATTGATCAAACAAACACATTGATCAACCAACACATTGATTAACCAAACACATTGATCAACTGAACACATTGATCAACTGAACACATTGATCAACTGAACACATTGATCAACTGAACACATTGATAAACTAAACACATTGATAAACTAAACACATTGATCAACTGAGCACATTGATCAACTAAACACATTGATCAACTAAACACATTTATCAACTGAACACATTGATCAACTGAACACATTGATCAACTGAACACATTGATCAACTGAACACACTGATCACACTAAACAACACAGACGTTACCACTCGCAAATTTTTCAGCCCAAACACTCACCAGACCTCCCCAGCTGTCTCATTCTGCTCTCCCAATCTTGCTCTAAATTGCCAATGGGCGGACCACCAAGACATGTCGTCTGATCACCTCTCAATAGTCATCAACCATCAACCGTGATCGCCAATCCACAGTACGCCCCACATCCTTCTTGTAACTGCAAGAGACCAGACTGGGTTGAATAGACGTCGTCAATAGAAACCCACCTGCAAGTCATTGACATCATCGACACCTCCACAAAACATTTCACCGCAGCACTTACCCATGCAGACAGACAACACATACCCGTCGGGCTCGTTAGCGGCATCAACCCAGCTTTCTCGGCCCACATTAGGAGCAAAATTCATCAGCAAAATAATTTACATAATTTATCCTCCACCGACAATCGGATCACACAGATTCAAACCCTTAATGCAGAATTACATGCATATATCTGTGAGCAACAGACGAACCTATGGCGGGAAGTGCATGCAAAAACCAACATCGTTTCTGCAGTCAGTCATGTTGTCCCTCATTGATAAGCTCATACCTCTCATGCCTGTTTGTTCTGACCCCCATGGTCTGTCAGGACACCCCCACTGTTGCCGAGAGAGATCAGAAGCATGGCTTGCATACAAGTAGGTCAGGAGGGCAGAGGGTCGCAATTCAGCCAGGACTCCAAAAGATGACTCATATATATATAGTGAGCTGAATAGACACTACAGAAATTTTTCCACACTGACTCCCAAAAGAAGGTCGAGTCCAATTAACCAAACAGGCTTCAAAACCATAAGCTGAACCATGCCTACGCCAGGAATTAAAAAAAAAGGATTGTCCAGCTGTTGGTCCTCTCCGCCTGCTGAGGGGCAAGCTCGTACATGATCCTGGTAGGGTGGGTTAAGTCTTAGCTGCCTCTTTGTTTTTTTTTGTTATTACAGCTACAACCCACCCAGCCCCTTTCCGGTTCATTGCGGGGAGTTAGGCAGATGTTTACTTTCCTAGGTTGGGGTCCAGCGTGTTCTTCCTGCTCTTGATCCCAGTTCCAGTATGGGTCCATAATGCCTCCGTCCACATCTGCTAAGGTGCTGTGCTATTGAGCTCTCCCTCCCTCTTTGTTTAATTTTTCAAAAGCCATCAAGGACAGGACTGGTGCCTGAAGGCTGGAGCATATCGCTTGTTGTACCAATATTCAAAGCTAAACCCCACACTGATCCTCTGAATAACAGACCTGTAAGCTTGATATCAGTTTGCTGCAGATCAATGGAAAGAATGGATGCACCCCGGTTGACCGAGTACCTGATAGGCCTCAGTATTTGCATAGGCCTCAGTATTTGCGAGAACTGGTTGAAGAATTCCACAGTATTCAAGATACTGGACCATGATGCCTAAGGCTGTAAGTGTTGGAGACAAGGCGAGGGTGAGAGACAGAAAGGATCTCAAGATGTACGAGTGTATTGTGGTTGACGTGAGTAAAGAGGAAGATGAGATTAAAATTCACTAGAAGGGATGGAAGAGCACTCACGACAAATGGATCCTGATGGACAGCTCTCGCATCCAGTACGATGAAAAAACAAGTGTCAGATGCTGATTAGTCGGAGCATGAGCCTGTTGGCTCAGTGGCATCTTTTCTGGCATCGCTGGAGGCCTACGGTTTCGGCGACATCTCGACGGCGGAAGTTCATCGAAGGACCAGCGTCGGCGGAGGCTTCCTACCTACACCTTTGCAGTCTCAAAAACATGAGGCAGCAGTGACCTGTAAGTCTGGGGACTTGACAAGGAGGGGTGTGAACTGGCTGCCGATGCGCTGGCTGCTGGCGGGGACTCAACGGTTCATGGGCTGCCTGGCGGGGATATAATAATAATAATAATAATAATAAAATCTTTATTGGCAACCAACATGGGCATAGTTTTACAATTGAGACATCTTATTTTAGGGTTACAGTCAGAACAAAGTTATAAAATTACCGCACACAACTAAGAACAAGTTACGGCATACAACTCTATCCTGCCTATGCGTATAGTAATTCTCTCCATCGCCTTAACAATGACGAGGCAGCGAGCGCATCACCAGAGCAGATTGCAACGAGGATTTCATTTGCG
>SDVV010016927.1:0-14112 GCA_016164225.1 Gammarus roeselii | reverse complement strand
TATTTGACAATCATGAAGATCTTGGGCACCTTGTTTGACGCTGCTCTTATTTGACAATCACGACGATCTTTTGCACCTTGTTTGACGCTGCTCTTATTTGACAATCACGACGATCTTCTGCTCCTTGTTTGACGCTGCTCTTACTTGACAATCACGACGATCTTTTGCGCCGTGTTTGACGCTGCTCTTATTTGACAATCACGAAGATCTTGGGCACATTGTTTGACGCTGCTCTTATTTGACAATCACGACGATCTTTTGCACCATGTTTGACGCTGCTCTTATTTGACTATCACGACGATATTTTGCACCTTGTTTGACGCTGCTCTTATATGACAATCACGACGATCTTTTGCACCTCTGTTTGACTCTGCTCTTATCTGACAAGCATGAAAATATTTGCCCCTCTTATTAAGCTAGAGTTATTTAACAATCACGACGTTAATTTGCCCCTCTGTTTGACGCTGCTTTTTTTTGACAATCACGACAATCTTTTGCACGTCTGTTTGACGCTGCTCATATATGGCAATCACGACGGTCTCTTGTCCAGCTGTTTGACACTCCTCTTATTTGACAATCGCGACGATCTCATGCACCTTTATTGACGCTGCTCTTATATGACAATCCTGACGATCTTTTGCACCTCTGTTTGTCGCTGCTCTTATTTGACAATCACGACGGTCTTTAACACCTTTGTTTAACGCTGCTCTTATCTGACAATCACCACGATCTTTTGCACCCTTGTTTGAAGCTGCATTCGACATTCAAGACGATCTTTCTGTCCTTCGACCAAAACGAATCATAGGGAAAGAGCGTCAGTTTTTGTCCCTGGGGCAGGAAAAGAGCAGAAAATATTTCCTTAGCTCATTCAGGAGATTGTCAATAAATTATGAACAAAGGTGCGTTAATCGTCACCTTGTTCAACGCTGCTCTGATTTGACAATCCCGACGATCTTTTGCACCTTGTTTGACGCTGCTCTTATTTGACAATCACGACGATCTTTTGCACCTTGTTTGACGCTGCTCAGATATGACAATCGTGAAGATCTTGGGCACCTTGTTTGACGCTGCTCTTATTTGACAATCACGACGATCTTTTGCACCTTGTGTGACGCTGCTCTTATTTGACAATCACGATGATCTTTTGCACCTTGTTTGACGCTGCTCTTATTTGACAATCACGACGATCTTTTGCACCGTGTTTGACGCTGCTCTTATTTGACAATCACGAAGATCTTGGGCAACTTGTTTGACGCTGCTCTGATTCGACAATCCCGACGATCTTTTGCACCTTGTTTAACGCTGCTCTTATCAGACAATCACCACGTTCTTTTGCACCCCTGTTTGAAGCTGCATTCGACATTCAAGACGATCTTCCTGTCCTTCGACCAAAACGAATCATAGAGAAAGAGCGTCAGTTTTTGTCACTGGGGCAGGAAAAGAGCAGATAATATTTCCTTAGCTCATTATGGAGATTGTCAATAAATTATGAACAAAGGTGCGTTAATCGTCACAGAAGAGTGAGAGCGAAAATCCAGGAATATTTCACTTTGACAGACAGCGTCGCCGAAGAAAATATTTCACCCGACGCCAAGTTATGCTGTTTGGAAGTTAAAACTGAATTTGTGATGAAAGGAAGAAAAACTTTTTCTTCAGAGCGAGAAAGTATTTAGTTTAAATATTTTACCCGTCTGTGAACAGAAATGTTGAATAATTGGGGATGAAATTTTAAATTCAAATTTATATTTATTGATGCATGAAATTTGAATTTATATTTATTGATGCATGAAATTTAACTTGAAAACTGAGGGAGCCATTGTATCAAAACGAGCAGTAATGCCGCGTTAATTGTTGGTATTTTTTGATGAGAAAGTGAATTATTCTGATTAATTCCTTTATACAAGGATATGTTTCTGGTGTTATTATATATTTTCTAGCAGAACAACGAGAGTGATTTATTCAAAAACATATATCGTACTTGACAATTAACGGACAGTTCAATAACTTATTGATGTGTTTAATTTCTAGATGTTTAAGAAATTTACAAGCCTTTGTATAAATTTAGAGTATATAACGATTATAAATTGCTTCGAAAATGATTAATTCGTTCTGCAAATTATTTTGTATATATCGTGAATTTACTCTTTCAATTAAATAAATAACATGAAGTAATACACTTTAGAACTACTTCATATAAAAAAAAAATTATTGTTCAAATATACATAACCTATATATAGATACCCATTTCTCCCCAATGAGAGGGGGGGGGGGTTGACTACGGACAGACAGTAGACACATTCATCTACTGAATTTTCTAAACGTATATACAGAACAAGCTCATCTACTGAACTCCTCTACACACTCATCTACAGTCTTATATAATAAACACATTTACCAACTTATCCACTGAACTTTCAATTACACTCGTACAGGTCACAGTCGTATAGCGCATTAGGGTACTGCTAGGACAGATCAACTCACACCGGTGTACGTGCCAGCAAACGGGACCGATAACGTTCACATGCACATTGAAAAACTAAGGGAACGTGATGAAACCATGTTTCATCTACGCATTCACTGGAAACCATTCACCTAATTGGCTCCCTGCTCTAATAAACACGTTGTTACCCCATTCACTTCATTGATTCCTTACTCCAATACAAACGTTGCTACACCCATATCAACTCTATGCCGCATCCCAGGAAGCTGTTCCACAACTCATTTTTGTTGATTTCTCGAATAGACTTGAGCAAAAAAGACCGGAACAGACTTTCTCTTCTTGTTAGGTTTTTTTATCAGGCCTGATCCACTGTAAGCATCTGTACTACACACCCTCTAACACCTCTTAAGCCACACGTCTCCTTGCCGACTTCACCATCCGTTATACGTCAGATTATCTGTAACACATGTTGAATTAGTACATTCCTATCTATACACCTGCATGCCTACAGGGACATTCAATTTTATTTGAAATCCAACTTCGTCTGGTGAAGTTAAAGGTTCTGATCGAGCAGGTAAAATTAATCACGAAGAAAGATTTTCAGGTTTTCTGTTGCCGTTTTTTAACCTTTGTATGTATGTAAGTGTCAAATAGCGAGTAATCAGTGTTATCTACGAGGACATAACACACTTCAACGTGAACATCAGTAACAGAACAAAGCCTTGCAAACTAATCGAAAAATCATACATATGGCACTCAATAAATGTAAATGTGTTATGGGGCTCCGTTTACAACTTTTAAACAGATAGTGCTCCGTTACATTACTCCGTTACATTAGTGCTCCGTTACATTACTTCTTCTGAACTTCAATTTTATGTTGTGAGGAATTGGGTTCTTTGTTGATTTTTTGTTCTATAGAATGACTTCAATTAAATTTTAAAGTGTACGCAACTCAATTAGAAGGGATTCAAATTAAACTGATATCGAACTGTATTATCGATTCAGAACGAAATTCATTGATAGTTGCCTCCTGTGTTTTTCATTTGTATTTGATCTGATCTTGTATTTATTCAATAAATGCCAGATGAAACGAAGCTAACTCATGCAATGGAAAACTGACTCAAGCATTGGAAGCTGACTCATGCATTTGGAAGATGAATCATGCAGTGGAAAACTGACTCATGCATTGGAAGCTTACTCATGCATTTGAAAGCTGACTCATGCATTGGAAGCTTACTCATGCATTTGTAAGCTTACTCATGCATTTGAAAGCTGACTCATGCATTGGAAGCGTACTCATGCATTTGGAAGCTGACTCATGCATTTGGATGCTGACTTATGCATTTGGGAGACGAATCATGCAATGGAAAGCTGACTCATGCATTTGGAAGCTTACTCATGCATTTGAAAGCTGACTCATTCATTGGAAGCTTACTCATGCATTTGAAAGCTGACTCATGAATTGGAAGCTTACTCATGCATTTGGAAGCTTACTCATGCATTTGGAAGCTGACTTATGCATTTGAAAGCTGACTTATGCATTTGGAAGATGATTCATGCAATAGAATGCTGGCTCATGCATAGGAAGCTGACCGATGCATTTGGAAGCTGACACAGGCATTACAAAGCTGACCGATGCATTTGGAAGCTGACACAGGCATTACAAAGCTGATTCATGCATTGGAAGCTTACTCATGCATTAGGAAGCTGACTCATGCATTGGGAAGCTGAATCGGGCATTTGGAAGCTGACTCATGCCTTTGGAAGCTGACTCATGCATTTGGAAGCTAACTCATGCTTTTGGAAGCTGACTCATGCCTTTCAAAGCTGACTCATGCCTTTGGAAGCTGACTTGTGCCTATGGAAGCTGACTCATGCAATGGTGCCTCATGCAGGAAAACAATAAAAGACGGAGATGATGAGAGCTGCAACCTTCCCACATGTTGTTGCAAGAATGCACTGGACAAATGCGATAGCTGTTCGTGACAAGACGAGAATGAAGCCGGACCGGGTGCTTACTGCGTAAAGACCAACGTGTGTAAACATGTATTTTTTCAGGTAGCTTTTATAAAATTATTGCAAAAAAAGACCATGTATACATGTTGAGTGGTACAGGTGCCGAGCTATTTTGTTGTTATCGATTATACGTGATTAAAACAAAACACAAAATGCGGTTTGTATTTACGTACAAACTCATAAATACAAATTATTCTCAAGAAAATGTATTGCTAGATGGGAGAAAATTATATCAACGTCTTCCAAAAACAGAATTTTTAAGAATAGCAACAAACCGTAACGCAGAGCACAGAGTTCGAATCCTGCTGTTATGCAAAAAAAAATATTTTCATCTACCTCCCTTCATCTACTCAACTCTTTAGCAAGTGACGCAACCCACTCGGCATCGCTTTACTTGTTATGGTCACTGCTGTCTGAGGTCGTGCTCTCTCGCTCTTCATTCCCCGAGCTATACTTATAAAAGATTTGATCGGATATTACACTCTTTATTGAGCTCACAAGGGCTTGTTTCTGTTGCTTCGATGCCGGTAAAAATGCATATGACCAAAATATATTCAATAATAAGTCACATTTTATTGCTGGCCTTCGTTTCGCGTCAAGGAACACGTATGCCATCATTGCAGGTTTGTATGTCTGGTCTTCCTGTATTGATTGAATCATGCCTTTGAAATTGTCAGTAACCCACCATACTTATTTATTGTATTTATGATACGACTGCTCTTTGTCTTCCTGAAAATATATCTCGAGTCTCGAGTAATCCCCTGCCCTATTGCTACGCATTTGCGATACAATAAGTAATGGGGTGAACCTCGACGCAATTCTGACTTGATCATCGCAGTTTTCGTCTATCCGATAACTGGTAAAGCTTTACGGATAGACGGAAAAACGAGCAGACGGACAGAGAACGGCAGTTTTTTTTAATATATATTTCAAAGTGATGTCCAGAATAGAGTCAACAAAAACTCCTAACACAAAGGGTAACAAGAGGAATGGTACATATACAGATACAGACACTATGCCGCATCCCCCACAAAGGGGGGTGGCCGATGGCAAGGCGCACCTCATACCCTCATACGCTCACACTCACACAACTTAGCCCTTTTGTGCTAAAGTGTCTGGCTGGTACCCCCGCAACATAAACTCTGGGTCACGAGTGCAGTTCGAGGACCCGTCGTCAGCAGCAGGGCCCGACAGTTTTCACTGATTTACCCCCGCTGCGTCATAATGGCCGGGCCCCTCTATCCACGACCATCCCGATAGCGAGATGCCAAGGGCGGGAAAGCACATCAGAGCAGCGTCAAAATCAACCATTCACAAGCATTCTCCACTCACGCCTCTTCATTGCACGTTCTCTCGCCACCTCCACATTCATGTCTCTTTCACCTAAGGCGTGCTTCACACCATCCATCCACCCAAACTTCAGTCTACTTCTAGGCCTACGACCACTCGCCTCCGCATTCATCACTCTTTTCATCAATCTCCCTTCATCCATCCTCTCCATGTGGCAGAACCATCTCAGAACACGCGAATCCACTCTGTCCTCCAACTTCACCATCTCTGTTCTGATTCGAACCACGTCGGCGGTGAACCGGTCTCTCAGCTATACTCCAGCCATGCTCCTCAAACATTTCATCTTGAAAACATTCAACCTTCTTCTCTCTTCTGCTCTCACCCCCAAGTCTCATCTCCGTAGAGCACAGTTGGAACAACAACACCCTTATACAGCCCTCTCTTTGCTTCCATTCCCAACGTCCTACAGCTCATTACACTCTTCAGTGCACCCAACACTTTACGCCCCTCCTTCACTCGCGCCTTCATTTCAGTTTCCACTAGTTCAGTTATCTCCACATGGGAGTCCACATACTCAAAACACTGAACTTCCTCCAAGAGCTCTCCATTTAGGGTGACACTAATTTTGTTCGCATCTACAGTCCTAGAGCATCTCATTACTTTACTCATACCCACGTTCACTCCAAGCTTCCTCCTCTCACACACGCTACCAAGATCAGACACTAGCCTAAATAGCTTCTCCTCTGAATCCGCAACCAGGGCTGTCAACTCCACCCATTCGCTTCCAACAGTTCCAAGCCACGACCCAGCACACACGCGTTCCCCTCTCTTCCCCTCTGACCCCTCTCAGTCCCACTTTCACTGTGAACCAATCACTTACCTCACTTCCCACTCTGACTCATGCTCGACTGCCAGCTTAGAAACTCTGCACCACTTTCAACAGATGTCCGCCCACTCCATACAAACGCAACACCCTCCACAGCGCTTCCCTGTCAGTCCTGTCGTATGCCTTCTCCAGATCCATGAAGGCCCAGAACACATCCTTCTCTTTGGCAAGGTACTCCTCACAGACCTGTCTCACTGCAAAAATCTGATCGGTACACCCTCTACCACTCCTAAAGCTTGACTGTTCCTCTCCAATTGCGCAGTCCGTACAGTCTCTAATCCCTTTGATCAGCACTCTCCCGTACAACTTATCAACCACACATAACATCTCGAGTTGCAGCATTCATTTTTATTTTCTTTGCCCTTATATAGCGGAACAACGCAGGCACTGCGCAACTCAATCGATACCACGCATGTCACAAAACACAAGTTCAGTAACCTCACCAATCATTCGACAATCGTTACTGCACCCTTCTTCAGGCACTTTGTCGCACAGCTATCCAAACCAGGGGCTTTCTCTGCTTTCATCCCGTCCATAGCCACCTGCACCTCTTCTCTGGTAATGTTCGCTACAAGTCTTTCTCCCAAAACTGGCATCCGAGCACCACCACCCACAGCAACAATTTCAGCCTCTCTGTCATCTTCGACATTCAACAACTCCCCAGAATACTTGGCCCTCCTCTCCCGTACATCACCACTTTCCAACAACAACTGGCCATTTTCATATTTCACCACTACCTCCTTTCCAGTCTTTCCCTTTCTCACCCTCTTCACCTCTTCCGGAACATCTTTTTGTTCTCCTCAAAATTCTGGCACAGCTGTCTGCCCCACCGGACATCAGAGTCCCTTAAGGCTCTCCTCACCACCCGTTTCACCTCAATTCTAATCTCTTTGAAGCAATCACGAGCCACCACCGACTTCATAAGTTACCACCCACTCTTCAAACGCTCCACTTGCAACCTTCTCTTCTGCACCCGCCCACACGGCACGCACCGCACACCTTCTTCACAAATCTCAGCAACGCATCCCTTAACGCCTCCCATTCTTCCTCCACATCTCTCAGGTCCAGTCCTCTCACGTTGTTATATTTTTCCCTCAACGCATGCTGGAACTCCTCGCCTCTACTTCTCACATTCAGTTCACTCACTTTCATTACCTCTCATCCTCCTCCCACTCGTTTGTTGCCCTTCCACTTCTGCCCCACTCTTAATCTACCTTCCACCAGCAGATGGCCAGACACTTCTCCACCCTCCCCTCTCAACACCCGCACATCCAACAGCCTCCCCACCACTCTACTCGATATCAGAATAAAATCCGTCAGTGCTCTTTCCACCACTGCACCATGGGCCATCCTTCATCATGTGTACTTGTGGATATCTGGCTTCTTGAACAAACTGCTTCCGACCACTAACTCCACTAACTCCTGCTCCATACACAGACCTATCAGTTTTTTTTCCACTGTTATTTCTACCGGGAACATCATACCTTCCTATCACATTCTTCACCACTACATCTCCAACTCTCGCATTAAGGTCACCCAGTACAACTACATTGAAATGACCTCCAAAACTCTCAATACACTCACGCAGGTCAGTCCAGAATTGCTCCCTCTCCTCTTCACTCCTCCCGCTGCCAGGTTCGTAAGCACTCACAAATACCCATCTTTCTACGCCTAACTAAACATTCAACCACATCAGTCTTGAGGATACCTCTTTCCACTCGGTAACTCTACTAGCCAACCCATCACTCAATGTCAAAACCACACCTTCTCGTGCCCAACCTTCCTCCACACCAGACTTTTTTCCCCTTACCACACCAAACTCACATTCTCCCCTACCTTTCAATTTCGTCTCACTCAGCGCCAACACGTCAAGCTTCCTCCTCACAAACATCTCACCAATCTCCCTCCTCTTTACATCATTCGTACTAAAGCCACTTACATCCAACAACCCTAACAATAGGGTTCGGAGAGACGTGAGCCTCTCCTCCCCTTGCTGGTCTTGCCGTCTTCGAGGAAGGGTTTTACAGAGAACGAGATACCTAGCCCCTTCGCCCCGCCCCTTTTAGTCGCCTTTTACGACACGCAGGGGTTACGGTAGCACGATTCTACTCCCCGCTACGGGGCACTCTTTTAGTCGCCTTCTACGACACGCGGTGGATACGGTAGCAAGATTCTAACGCCCCGGCTACAAGGCTGATGCTTGCGTTGACAAAATGGAACGTAAAACCATGTTGCAAAGCAAACTAATTTGAAGTTTGGTAGTACGAGACCGCCGTGGCCTCGCTAACGATGTTCATCACCAGAAGATAAGAAATTTATACTATATTCGATTATATAACTTTTGATCATGCGTACTGAATACAGAAGGCAGCTACTAAGAAAAATAATCACAGCACAACAGGCACTGAGCATGGACAAGAGGGTGATTCAGCAAACACTATAATAATCTTTAGAGCTAAGGCCTTATGAAGAAAGAAGTGGACAGAAATACACGACCCAAATCTAGTTGAGTAGACAACCGATTTCCTTGCATTATTGAACTGCTCCCTGTCCTACCTAAGCCCAGTCCATGTGTTCCATGCAACGATCGATCCAACTTTCTGAGCTGTAACACCGAACAGCCAGTTTCATTTTCATTGACTAATTGAACTTCTTGATTAATGATTGCACAAATTTTCATCACAATTTTTTTATCAGAATAAGGCTATCGCACAGGACACAATTTATGTACATTTTTCATTAGTTCAGAGATTCTTCGAGATCCAAAAACTAGATATAATTATAAATAGTAAAACGAGATATCAATGACTTCAAACCTTCCAGTCAACACATGCAGCACCAGCTGAGGAGCCCCACGGAAGCTCGTGCTCTTTATAATACATGCACATGATCCCGATCAAAGCAATCGTGAGAGGTCGCCTTCGGTGGGCTTTATGATGGGTCCACCGTTCTCCTGCCAGTCTTCAAATGATCCCAGATATCCCTGACATTGGAATAGCCTGCTCCTAGTAATGCAAGTTGGGCAGTGCGGGCCCGCAATCCTGACTTGCATCTGGTCACCAAGAGTGAGGAAGCAGCCGGTTTGGTCACTCCGATGCGAAGAAAAAAGTCTTCTTTTGGCAGCAGGATAAAATGACCCAAGCTCTGCAACGGCAAGTTGATGGACCCTGGAATGAATCCACGCTTTTCTCAGTTCATCTGGCGTCCTAACATCAAGAAGCATAAGTTCACTGTTCTCCAGCTTCTTGCTCAGCTCTTCAAATGCAATATCTGGTTACAGAGCAAGATAGGATGGAGTTGTACAATAGGTTTGAGCAAATAATGGATAGCATTTGGCAATAGGCCTTACAGATTGTACTGACAACATGGTGAATTTGTGTCAAAACATACTGGTAAATACTAGAAAAAACAGTTAGTATTCGGTACGGGAACAAATTCGATTTGATCCCGTAGTATTCGGAATAGTAATATGGGACAACGTCGAGAAAAGATATGAGAATGCGGGGAGACAAATGAAATACGGGACGACGTCGGTAAAAGGAATGAAAAAACAGGAGAACGCTGGGAAAGGGACTTAGAAACGTGACGGGAGGGTAGAAGGGGTGAGCAAACGAGATAACGATGAGTAGAGGCCCGTTATGAGTGTTGAAATAGAACAAGGCAATTAACCTCCGTCTAATTCAAGCTAAAGCCAAATGGTTTATCCTTTGTGTGCGTTCCAATCGAAACCGTTGCAGAAGCTTTGAATTTTGCTCACTTCTATACGAACCTATTTTTACTGTTCTGCTATCGCGATAATGAACAAGTCGGTTCTTGTGACCTGAAAACAGAACCCGACATTTTGAGATGGACTCAATCGCAGTTTGGGTGGATGGATAGTGTGAAGCAAGCGTTGGGAAGGAGAGACATGAATGTGGAGGTTGCGAGAGAGCGTGCAGTGAACAGGCGTGAGTGGAGAATGGTTGTGAATGGTTGATTTTGACGCTGCTCTGATGTGCTTTTCCGCCCTTGGCATCCCGCTGTCGGGATGGTCGTGGGTGGGGGGGCCAGGGTAAACCAGTGAAAACTGTCAGGCCCTGCTGCTGACGACGGATCCTCGGACTGCACTCGTGACCCAGAGTGTTTGTTTGCTGGGGTACCGGCCGGACTCATGAGTGTGAGCGTTTGAGGGTGTGATGTGCGCCTTGCCGTCGGGCACCCCCTTTCTGGGGGATGACGCCTAGTGTCTGTATCTGTATCTGTACCATTAATGTTGTTAACCTTTGTGTTAGGAGTTTTTGTTTACTCTATTTTGGACATCACTTTGAGGTATATATTTTAAAAGACTGCCGTTCTCTGTCCGTTTGCTCGTCTTTCCATCTATCCGTAAAGCTTTACCAGTTATCGGATAGACGAAAACTGCGATGATCAAGTCAGAATTGCGTCGAGGTCCACCCCATTACTTATTGTATCGCAAATGCGTAGCAATAGGGCAGGGGATTACTCGAGACTCGAGATATATTTTCAGGAAGACAAAGAGCAGTCGTATCATAAATACAATAAATAAGTATGGTGGGTTACTGACGATTTCAAAGGCATGATTCAATCAATACAGGAAGACCAAACATACAAACCTGCAATGATAGCATACGTGTTCCTTGACGCGAAACGAAGGCCAGCAATAAAATGTGACCTATTATTGTATAGATTTTGATCATATGCATTTTTACCGGCATCGAAGCAACAGAAACAAGCCCTTGTGAGCTCAATAAAAAGTGTAACATCCGAATAAATCTATTATAAATATACCTCGAGGAATTGTGAGCGAGAAAGCACGACCTCAGACAGCAGTGACCATAACAAGTAAATAGATGACGAAGGCTTGCGTCACTTGCCAAAGCGGCTTACAGATGACGGGAGGTGGGGGATGTTTTATGTTTTTTTTGCATTAAAACAGGATGCAAACTCTGTGCTCTGCATTAAGGTTTGTCGCTATTCTTACTGAGCAAGCGTTACCATTTCTTGTCTCTCTTTTGTCAATGGAATATTATCCTACTGTAACACATCCTTCTCTATCACATACCAGCAGGTGATACCATACATTGTCTCTCCTTTGTCAATGGAATATTATCCCACTGTATCACATCCTTCTCTATCACATGACAGCAGGCGTTACCATACCTTGTCTTTTTTTTGTCAATAGAATATTATACCACTTTATTACATCCTTCTCTATCACATGCCAGCAGGCGTTATCATACCTTGTCTCTCTTTTGGCAATGAAATATTATCCCACTGTATCACATCCTTCTCTATCTTATGCCAGCAGGCGTTACCATACCTTGTCTCTCTTTTGCCAACGGAATATTATCCTACTGTAACACATCCTTCTCTATCACATACCAGCAGGTGATACCATACATTGTCTCTCCTTTGTCAATTGAATATTATCCCACTGTATCACATCCTTCTCTATCACATGCCAGCAGGCGTTACCATACCTTGTCTGACTTTTGTCAATGGAACATTATGCCAATGTACCACATCCTTCTCTATCACATGCCAGCAGGCGTTACCATACCTTTTCTCTCTTTTGTCAATGGAATATTATCCCACTGTATCACATCCTTCTCTATCACATGCCAGCAGGCGTTACCAAACCTTGTCTCTCTTTTATCATAGGGATATTATCCCACTTTATCACATCCTTCTCTACCACATGCCAGCAGGCGTTAACCTACCTTGTCTCTTTTGTCAATTTGATATTTTCCCACTGTATCACATCCTCCTTTATCACATGCCAGCTGGAGTTTTGTCAATGGAATATTATCCCACTGTATCACATCCCTCTCTATCTTATGCCAGCAGGCGTTACCATACCTTGTCTCTCTTTTGTCAATGGAATATTATCCCACTGTATCACATCCTTCTTTATCTTATGCCAGCAGGCGTTACCATACCTTGTCTCTCTTTTGTCAATGGAATATTTTTCCACTGTATCACATCCTTCTCTATCACATGCCAGCAGGCGTTACCATACCGTGTCTCTCTTCTGTCTATGGAATATTATCCCACTGTATCACATCCTTCTCTATCACATGCCACCAAGCGTTACCATACCTTGTCTCTCTTTTGTCAATCGAATATTATCACACTCTATCACATCCTTCTCTATCACATGCCAGCAGGCGTTACAATCCTTTTTTCCCATCTGCCAATGGAATATTATCCCACTGTATCACATCCTTCTCTAGCACATGCCAGCAGGCGTTACCATACTTTGTCTCTCATTTGTCAATGGAATATTATCCCACTGTATCACATCCTTCTCTTTCACATGCCAGCAGGCGTTACCATACCCTGTCTCTCTTTTGTCAATGGAATATTATCCCACTGGATCACATCCTCCTATATCACATGCCAGCAGGCGTCACCATACCTTGTCTCTCTTTTGTCAATGAAATATTATCCCACAGTATCACATCCTTCGCTATCCCTTGCCAGCAGGCGTTACCATAACTTGTCTCTCTTTTGTCAATGGAATATTATATCACTGTATCACATCCTTTTTCATCGCATGCCAGCCGGCGCTACCATACCTTGTCTCTCTTTTGTCAATGGAATATTATCCCACTGTATCACGTCCTTCTCTATCACATGCCAGCAGGCGTTACTATACCTTGTCTCTCTTTTGTCAATGATATATTATCCCACTGGATCACATCCTCCTATATCACATGCCAGCAGGCGTCACCATACCTTGTATCTCTTTCGTCAATGAAATGTTATCCCACAGTATCACATCCTTCGCTATCCCTTGCCAGCAGGCGTTACCATAACTTGTTCTCTTTTGTCAATGGAATATTATATCACCGTATCACATCCTTTTACATCGCATGCCAGCCGGCGCTACCATACCTTGTCACTCTCGTGTCAATGGAATTTTATCCCTCTGTATCACATCCTTCTCAATCACATGCCAGCAGGCGTTACCATACCTTGTCTCTCTTTTGTCAAGAGAATTATATCCCACTGTATCACATCCTTCTCTATCATATGCCAGCAGGCGATACCATACCCTGTCTCTCTGTTCTCAATGGAATATTATCCCACTGAATCACATCCTTCTCTATCACATGCCAGTAGGCGTTACCATATCTTGTCTCTCTTTTGTCAATTGAATATCATCTCACTGTATCACATCCATCTCAATCACAAGCCAGCAGGCGGTACCAAACCATGTCTCTCTTTTGTCAATTGAATATTATCTCACTGTATCACATCCTTCTCTTCACATGCCAGCAGACGTTACCATACCTTGTCTCTCTTTTGTCCATGGAATATTATCCCACTGTATCACATCCTTCTCTACCACATGCCAGCAGGCGTTAACATACCGTGTTTTTTTTGTCTATTTAATATTATCCCACTGTATCACATCCTCCTTTATCACATGCCAGCTGGAGTTACCATACCTTGTCTCTCTTTTGGCAATGGAATA
>SDVV010016926.1:0-14112 GCA_016164225.1 Gammarus roeselii | reverse complement strand
ATAGATATTGAGAGCAATCGGTTCAAATGCATCTCAATCTTGACCGTCTAATCGCATGTTGGCAGATGAACTCTTGTAATGTTGAGGAAGTAGGATGTTTGTAATCGTTCAGACACAGAATAGTTCAAAAGAAAAATCAAATTTTTACCGTGTTAATTTTATTTAATTTCATTTAACGTATTGACCTCTTAACAATACTTATTTCACATAACACTGGAACCGACGTATCACTCACTCATATTTCCAAGCTAGAATAAAACCTATTAATATTCGTTTCTAGTTATAATGTACCTGATATTGATTCACAGTTCTTCCCGCCCGGGTCATTTGACGAGACGGCCGTGAACGCCGTGAAGCTCTACTGCAGCACTGAAGATCACCACGACGAGGGTTATGTGCAATCAGCCACTGCTCCTGATGGCGACTGGTATGGTACGTGAGACGAGGTACCAGCGCCAAGTATCATCTAAAAGGCTTACCATCCGTGGAAGAAAATGGGTTGTAGGAAGTGAATCAAGGGATTTGTTCAGTTTGGTTGGTGCGTTAAGTTTTTCAATGAATCATTCCATGTTGGTGAGACGGTGCTTGTGCTGA
Source organism: Gammarus roeselii (assembly GCA_016164225.1). Classification (NCBI taxonomy): domain Eukaryota; kingdom Metazoa; phylum Arthropoda; class Malacostraca; order Amphipoda; family Gammaridae; genus Gammarus; species Gammarus roeselii. The sequence goes on along the minus strand of SDVV010016926.1, from coordinate 13,518 downwards.
ACTTGGTACACACGCATGTTATTCATTACACGTGCATCTGAAATACGTTACTTCAGCTATTTTGTCAAAGGCAATTGTAATAACACTATGTTTTATCATACACAATTGATTCTGTCAATCCCACTACTTAACCTCTTTGATTTTTTCCAGGTATGCGAGTCTGCTCAGAAACGTTCATTACAGGCTTCCGTGCCAAGGTGCTGGAGTCCCAGGGGATCTTTACAGATGACGTCGCCGTTCAGGACTTCGAGGCGGAGTGCGACTTCGGCACACAGATCATCGGAGGCATCAATGCAGAGAGCAAGGTGAGTGTGCAATCACGCCTTGTGTAAATCATCAGGGGCATTATTGTTCAGGGTAAGTTAAGCCAACTCATATTTACTTTAATAAATAAAACACAGTGCATGGTACCAATGTTGAGGAGATGGCTAATCCACTGCCATTTTTGTGATGGTTGAAGTGCTCACTTGTCCTGCAATCCGCAAGCAATTTTTCGGTAATTTTACCGAGTTGTAACTGAAAGCAGGTTTTTCATTGAAGTGGGTATAGTTTTGTTAGTGTACCGCTACAAGTATCCATGATCCAGGGGTCCAGTGATGGCCGTGCAGGTGAGACAAAAATGAACTCGTCGTAAAAAATTAACACTTCGTAAATTACTTTTTGGTTGGACTATCAAAATATATAGCTTAAGAACTATAGAGATTGCAATGGAAACCCTCACCAGGAAGTGATCCTGGAGATTATTTATTCTCTGTTTTTTTGAAACATTATGCATACATTATATCCTGAGGGTTTGGCTCTTCTCTGACATACAAACATGTATGGGTATGCGTATATGGGCATGCGTAAATGAACATGCGTATATGCGTATATGGGCATGCGTATATGCGTACACGGGCATACGTATTTGGGCATGTCTATATGCGTGCAAAGGCATGCGTATATTCGGATATGGGCTTGTTTATATGCGTATATGGGCATGCCTATATGCTCATATGGGCATACGTGTATGCGTATATGCGTACATGAGCATGCTTACATTGCGTATGTGTGCATTTTAATATGTTTATATGGACATTCCTTTAGGCGTATATGGTGGGCATGCAAATATGCGTACATGGGCATGCGTATATCCGTATATGGGTATGAGTATATGGGCATTCCTATATGCCTATATGATGAACATGCGTATATGAGCATGCGTATAACCGTATATGGGCACGAGTACATGGGCATGCGTACACGGGCATTAAGTGGGCCATTTCCCTGTGTAGACAACAGGGCCATTGATAATAGATAGATGAACTTCCCTATTAGCACACAGTAAGAATGGAAAGGGTAGCAGCCCCCTGGTTTGCATAACGTATCATCTAATGCAACCTGACAGTGCCGGTAACTGGGAAGACGTTTCTCCGATGTTGGTGAAATTTTCCATCGCTTGCAGCCGATTCCTAGTGTGTCGTTTATGAAGATAACTAGTTTATAAAAGACTTCAAATAGAGATAATGTTAAAGTGTACATGTCACGTGAGAGTATGGTTCATGTACGGCAACTGTATGCATCAAACTTTAATATCGTATTACATTAATAGCTAATGAAAGAAAGGTTGAATGCTTGCAATGGGAAATATTTTGCTGCCGGCGATCTGACATTTTTTGACCCCGATGTACTCAAATATTATGCTAAATCATTACATTATCTCTTTGTCCGACCTTGACGTTGGTACCCTCTGGTCCTTTGACAGAATGTCGTCCTGAAACGTCGACGAATCATTATCTCTTTGTCCGACCTTGACGTTGGCGCTCTTTGGTCCTTTGACAGAATGTCGTCCTAAAACATCGACGTTTCATTAACTCTTTGTCCGACCTTGACGTTGGCGCCCTCTGGCCCTTGGACAGAATATTGTCCTAAAACGTCGACGTTTTGTAATCTTACTCGAAAGTACACATAGTAAAATTCTTGTAGGTTAAGAGTTATGAATTCTTTGAATGGTTTGGTGAGAAATGTTTCTCATGATAAGTTGATGACATTGCAGACGTAAAAATATTTGTCAATACTTGATTATTTTGAACAATGAAATGCAGCGTCGATTCAGATATCAATTTTAGATGTTAATTAAAAGTCTTCAAGATGGGGTTGAAACAATATCTATACTAACCTGCATAATCCACCCCTATCAGTTCAACGACGGAGAGTGGAGCGTGTGGGTTCAGTGTTCCGCCAACACTGCCGTGTGTGGACTGCAGGTCAGTGGTGGGTGGTGCCAGGAAGTGTGGTTGGCACACAATCCAGACAGTGTTGTGCCAGCGTGAAGTTGGTGTCAGGGCTTGTTGATGGCACGTACCTCCGGTCACTATTTGGGCTGACGTTTGTCTGGAGATTATACATGAAAACTCAAAGAAAAAGTTTATTCATACACAGATGGTATGTTATTCTTTTTAACAATCAATTTATACATAGTAAATCTTAAATTGGTGAAATGAACAAGCAAGATAAGAACCTGTAACTGAGTAATTGTAGCTGTGTGCGAGCGGTGGGAGGCATTTCACTTTCCTAGCTGGACATACGAACAAGACTCTTGCCGAGACATGTCACGACGAGAAAGCTGCCAGGGTTAGGTTTTAATGTACACTATGAATATGCACTGTATTCCGTTGACATAAGGTGTTCCGTTCTGACATTCGGATCTTTTATATAACAGATAGTTAGAATGAGAATTGCTAATTCAGCTATATGCCTAATTCATTGGGTTGCAAAGAATGCGACGGTATGAGTGGGTCTATGTGAGACAGAGAGTCACTGACAAAACAAAAACATAAAACAGAGAAAATATCATCATCATAATATACAGAACAAAAATGTTTCCTCGTGCACGAGCGGTGTGTTATTCTCGTGAAACAATAAGCTCTCTGTAACGTGTCACGACGGATGGGCTATCATGGTAGGTTTGAGGTTCACAACGAGTGTGCGTTATATTCTGATCAAATAAGATGTTTCTATTTGACATTGATATCTTTTGCATAGTAGTTAGTATGAATTTTTTATTCAGACCCACAGCCTAATCAATTCAATAGCAAAGAATGCGACGGTATTGGTGGATCTATGTGAGTTAGAGAACCACTGGCATAGTAAACATCTAAGAAAAAAAATCATTCATACACAAGCCAGTGTGATATTTTTGTAGCCCGGTAACAGAGTACCCACTTTATACAGGAAGAAACATTTATATCTATATCGCGTATAAAACAATTGTCCTCAAAGGCACAGATAATTTATTTTAGGGCCAGAACAATGCGAAGTCAAGTCAATAGGGACAGGGCACGCTGAGGTGAAATAGCAAGATTCTGCAACAGTGCCGCCGTGTTTGAATTGGCAGCTACTACTTGTTCAAAGACAAATATACAGAGAGATCAGAGAAACATAGTATGTGAGGTTATGTTAGTGTTTTGTTGACACGGTGGTAGTGTTGATACTCTGAGCGAGCTGAAAAAAATGGTTTTACGTTACCAGTTTTGCCTTAATCGTCATCGATTGTTTAACTCTGCCTGCCCCCGTCTGCGGGCAAGCAATTGAGTGGTACATTTCTGCTTGAATGAAGATACGGTTGCGCAATTCTGAATGTCAGCTGGTAGCTTGTTGAAGCTTTTTGGACCTGAAATAGTGAAAGCTTCGGCCCCAATCTCTGTTCTTCCGAACTCAGTGTCAATGTAATTTTCATTCCGTGTTGATCGTTGATAAGCCGCTTTTCGAGTTGTAAAGACAACACCGTTGGAACAGGAGAGCTTGTTCTGAATTTAAAAACTCGTACTGCTTCGCTCAGTTCCAGTCGTTCCTGGATGTTCAGCCACCCAAGTTTCTTTAGATTTGGTTTCACGTGATCGCTCTTTCTAAAGTTCCCATCGTGAGCTACTTTAGCGGTGAAGTTTATGCTATGTTGAATGTCTGAGAGTACTGTTTTCGTGCACTTACCCCAAATGGTGGGGCAGAAGTTTAAATGTGAAAAAATCAGAGCATTGATTACGAGAAGTCTGGACTTGAAGTCGAGTTATTTCTTCTTTTGACTGAGAAACATGAGTGTACCATTCAGCTTGGAACAGAGCTTATCAACATGATGTCCAAAGGTCATATTGGGATCAAGCCACACTCCCAGACTTTTGACTTTGTTGTCAAGAGGGATTTTTGCGCCCATACAGTCAACAGAAATTTTTTCGGGAACTCTCCGTGTGTTTGCTTTGGATCCCAGGATAATGCACTGTGTTTTACTTGACGTTTATTTGAAGAATACCAATTATTTATGTGGGTCAGCGCTGTTTCTGCATCTTTCTTCAGCTTTCCTAATTCGTTTGCTGGTCTAACGAATAGCAATTGAACATCGTTTGCGTATAGTGTCATTCTGGCATTGTCGAGAGGGTTTCCACAGTTTATGTCATTAATAAACAGAAGGAAATGAACCGGTCCGAGAATCGATCCTTGTGGAGCCCGAAATTTACCGGACTTGGAGAAGAGGTGATCCTTCCTTCTAACACGACAGACTGGGACCGCTGCCTGAGATAGCTTTCAAACCAAGGTGTTTGGATGTTTAGTTGTGGCAGTTTTTGCAGCAAAATGTCGTGATTTACACTATCAAATGCTTTAGAGATGTCCAGCAGCACGAGTAATGATAGACTATTTTTGTGTATAGCTTTGTATACGAGTTCGGAGATTTTCAGTAGCGCGTCTTCGGTAGAGGTTTTCCGTTTGTATGCATACTGACATTCATTGATTAGGGTTGCCTCTTCTAGGTTGTCAAAGAGTTGACGTGCAACTATCTTTTCCAAGATTTTTGAAATAACTGGTAGGAGGTTTATAGGTCTGTGGTTTGAAGGGTCGTTTACCTCCCCTTGTTTATGGATAGCTTTGATTAGCGCGTGTTTCCAATTTTGAAGGAAGGTATTTGTTATAATGGATGTGTTGATTAGCAGCTGGAGATATGGCAAAATAATTTGTAACCCGTCTTTGAGGTACTGTACTGCTATTCTATCGTTCCCACAAGAATTGGTATTTTTAAGCGCAAAAATAGCGGAAGCAATTTCCAGTCTGCTTACCGGGCTCGGTGTCCACATTAGGTCGTTCCTGGTGGATGAGTCGTTATGAGATGGAACTGTGAACCGAGTTAGCTTATGCATTACCGGGGTTCCGTAAGCCACCGAGAAAATTTTGCTGTGTTCGTTCATTACCTCTTCGTATGTGTGCTTTACAACGTTAGCGAAAAACTCATTGAATGATTCTGCAATTTCTACTCGGTTTTCATAATTTGAGGATTTTTTTGTTTTCTTGTGGGGCACATTATTCTCAAGGATGTTCCAAGTCTGCTTCGGGTTGTTTTTTGCTTTTTCAAATTCATCAAGGTGCGCATCTCTCTTTGATTTCCTATTAAGTTTTTTACGCGTTTTCTCATCGGTTGTCAAACCACTCGCAAGACATTTAAAACAAAGTGATTCGTCGGTCAAATCCGTGCTATTTGAATCTGTGTTACTTCTATCACCATTTTTGTTAGCTTGACCTTTCAGACACCTATGAAAATATTTTGGGTTTTGTATTTCCTGATTGAGCTCAGGAGTCATCCAGCTGACGGGAGGGCGGGTAATTTTTTTTTGTAACTATTGATGCTACAGTGTCGAGAGCTGCTGAGAACGTGTCTGCGAAAATGACCGCTTGAATATTCATGTCGTCCGTGTTGCGCATGTTGTTGAGCGATGGGATTCTGTTCAATAACTCGTGCCTCAGTGAATCACGTGAGTAGTTTTCTTTTGTTCTATACGTCCGGATGACTGGTACCCGTTTTTCTTTGCGTACTGTGATCAGGCAGCTTATTTCCTAATGGTCGGCAAGTGACTCACAAACCTTGTGCTTATGACAGACGATCAATTGTTTGTAATTATCAGATCGAATAATTAGCTACTGTCTTTCGTGATTCTAGTTGGTTCCTCAATGAGCTGCTCAAGTTTTAATCTTCTAATTATTGTGTAAAATTTATTAGGTTTTAATTGATCGTCATTGCAATCTACTAAGACGTACATGTTTTTCTTCAAAGTAGCTGATGTATGGAGATTTACTTCTACGTGGCTGATTGACTGGTGCTGGCTTTGGGTGGCCTGATTGACTGTAAAAGATTTAGTTTTTCTTACTGGGACGGTAATCCAAACATCGTCCACTTCGTCTCCACATGCACCCGTTTTCAATGTCCTGGTTGTGTGCTCATTTCTGGTTGTGTACTCGTTCTTTTCTGAACAGTTCATACCCATCTAACTGAATGAAGTTGCTATCCATGCTGGGTGCCAGCCATGTCTCTGTGAGGCAGAGTATATCCACATCTTCATCCCTTATCATCAGTTTAATATGGTCTAGCTTAGACAAGAGACTTCGCACATTTATGTGTTATATTAGTATACGGTTTTTGTCTTTTGGTCGAGGCTTGCTTGCTTTGTCGCCCAGCTCATGAGGGGCCCGATTGTAATCTAGTCACCTGTGCACGGGTGCTCTGCAATGACTATTGCTTCGATTTGTGTTGTTACTGTCGATTACCGTAGTGTTGCCTGTAACGAGGTCCTGGCTTTTGGGGACGCTGTCTGGTGAGTCGTCTGCATAGATGCAGGTATCAGGTGCATCGTACAGGGCGGTGAATTTATTGGAGCAGATGTTTTCATCACTTGATGCACTGTTTGTTTTGGTGGGATGTAAAAATTTATGCATAGGTAAAGTGCGCTGTAATGATGGTCTTTTAAGTGAACGAATACTCTGAGACCTGTCTGATTGTTATTCAAGTGTGGCTTGATGGACATTATTGTTATATTGGCGCAGCCGACTTCCTGAACGATGTCAATCTGAAGTCACAGAGCTTTTGCTCAGCATTGTGGGGACCAGGTCTCCCAGGGGTTGATTGTAATCTCTGTTTTAAAAGTACTTTTCCTTAAATATTAGGAATGCTTCGTCGTACCCGTTTTTTGCGATAAAACCTGAACAGTAGTTCATGTTCACATTGGCTTCATGCCAGGCAGCACCCAGTAACGAGTCAATGTCTTGTTCTGGACAATACCCAATTTGGTGCTTCCATAATTGGCCAATGGCATGTATCAGGCAGTGGCCATCTGTAGAAGTTAGCTTTAGCTGTGATTTTAAATTATTTAACACTGTGACAATTTTATTGTTTACATAGTTATGGGAATTTTTATTACCTGTCTTCTCTCTAGATTGTGAAGACCCGTTCTTGGGCACCTGACTGAAGACATGGTGATTAGTATTGTGATGAGGAGCATTGGGGTTTGTTTGGGATACTCCGGAATGGACGTAGGGTTGAGGTGGACGATATTTTGTCAGGTGTTCAGTGGCAAGAACAATAGGTGGAGGGTAGGTTTGTGGTGGAAAACATCGTTTGGTTTGGTGTTCAGTGGCATTGGTGAGGGGTAGAGCGTATAGTTGGTGTGCAGAGGGCTTTGCGTGCTGTGCAGTGGCACTGATTATGGGTGGAGCGTATAATTTGTGTGCAAAGGGCTTTGCGTGCTGTGCAGTGGCATTGATGATGGGTGGAGCGTATAGTTGGTGTGCAAGGGGCTTTGCGTACTGTGCAGTGGCATTGCTGATAGGTGGACGATATAGTTGGTGTGCAGAGGGCTTTGAGGGCTGTGCAGTGGCATTGATTATGGGTCTGAGCGTATAGTTGGTGTGCAGGGGGCTTTGCACGCTATGCAATGGCATTGATGATGGATGGAACGTAGGGTTTAGTTTTTTCTGCCGCAGTGCAGCAAAATGGTGGGATGTAGGGTTGAGATGCCGATGGTTGGACTGGCATGGTGCGGCATGGAACGAGTTTAGCTGGAAAGGAGGTTTGTGTGTCGTGTGTGTGATTTTGGAGTCATGAGCCTTAGATGATCGGCTCGTAAGCAAGGGATGGACTGTGTTTTGATGATAGCGCTCTGCGTAAGTGTATTCGTAATTGAATGGTTCGCTCGTGGAACCATTCATGGAAGACCGACGGTCGCTTTCTTGTTGGTTGTGAGGCAAGCGGTGTTTTTGGGCAGGGCTAATGATGGGTACGATGTGAAGAGGCCGTGAGTGTGTGTAGTCGGCTGACTTATGGTTGGGTGCCAGAAGAAGAGGTGCAGTCCGTGAGCGTGCGCAGCTGGCTGCCTCGTGATCAGGTGTAGGTCGTGAGTGAGTGTTGTTGGTTAAGAGTGATTTGATGTCAAACAGAAGGGCGAAGGCCACGGGAGTGTGTAGTTAGTGTGCATGTGATTGGGCATCGACAGGAACGGAGGACGGTGGTGTGGCCGAGGGAAGCAAAGAAAGGGAGGGCACGCATATGATTGCCTTTTATGATCATAGTGATAGTATTTGGCTGACTGTAGCTTAACGATTAGGCACGTTGTTAACACGCCCCTCGAGGTAAGGGCTGGCTACCGTGTAGTTGGTGCCAAAGCTTGTTGTTAACACGCCCCTCCAGGTCAGGGGTTGGCTACCGTGTAGTTGGTGCCAAAGCTTGTTGTTAACACGCCCCTCCAGGTCAGGGGTTGGCTACCGTGTAGTTGGTACCAAAGCTTGTTGTTAAGACGCCCTTCGAGGTAAGGGGCTGGCTACCGTGTAGTTGGTGCCAAAGCTTGTTGTTAACACGCCCCTCGAGGTAAGGGGCTGGCTACCGTGTAGTTGGTGCCAGAGCTTGTTGTTAACACGCCCCTCCAGGTCAGGGGTTGGCTACCGTGTAATTGGTGCCAAAGCTTGTTGTTAACACGCCCCTCCAGTTGGTAAGGGCTAAGTACAGGCCACTTCCTCTTTATTCAATAAGTATTATGTTTGAAGCATTAATATTTCTCCAGATATTCTGTAACAATTACAGGCACCGATAATGATCGTCTGTCCTTTTTCCCGTTGGAAATTTGACGTGTCTTGGCGCATAAATATCAGTGTTATCTGTGTGGGGTGGTGCGGTCTCTCCACTCGTCAGTGTTATCTGTGTGGGGTGGTGCGGTCTCTCCACACGTCAGTATTATCTGTGTGTGGTGGTGCGGTCTCTCCACAAGTCAGTGTTATCTGTGTGGGGTGGTGCGGTCTCTCCACACGTCAGTGTTATCTGTGTGGGGTGGTACGGTCTCTCCACAAGTCAGTGTTATCTGTGTGGGGTGGCGCGGTCTCTCCACACGTCAGTATTATCTGTGTGTGGTGGTGCGGTCTCTCCCCACGTCAGTATTATCTGTGTGAGGTGGTGCGGTCTCTCCACACGTCAGTGTTATCTGTGTGGAGTGGTGCGGTCTCTCCACACGTCAGTGTTATCTGTGTGGGGTGGTGCGGTCTCTCCACACGTCAGTATTATCTGTGTGAGGTTGTGCGGTCTCTTCACACCTTCAAATGGGATTCCCTCCCATTTGAATTGAATCTGTGGTGAGACCGCACCCCCCACACAGATAATACTGAAGTTCATGCGCTAAAATATTTATGTGCGTCTGACGCACCTGTATGACGTATTTCATAACAAATATACTCTGATCGTCTTATTGGCGTCATTTTACCTACATGATCTTACTTTTCTTTGGGTGACGTGTTCATTGTGTTCAACAGACCCGCGTGGAGGGGCCTCAGTTGACGGACGATGACACCGCCATCACTGACGTTAACCTATTCTGCTGCCCGCGGTCCACTGGCGACAGCCCAGCCCAGGTGGTCCCCACCCTGGAGGCCGTTAATAATTGACATGTTTTTCGGCCAAAAGCCAGGATCCGAATCCTTCAGAAATTGTATACCTCCCCGGAATGTTATATCCGATCATAAGATTAATCTATTTTCTCCATCAAACTCTAACAGTTAGATCTATTGGTATGGTGTAACGATCCCCTAGTTAAATGACCTGTCATCATCTGGTGCATTAGGAATTAAAATGCACCAGGAAAATATTCAGCCATTTTCAGTGTTGTGTATCGTTTACACACAAGAGGTTGAGTTGCACTTGTGTAGCAGCAACCTCGGGATTCAAGTGTATTATAAAATGATTTTAATACCTAATGATTATTATTGTCATCCTTAGTAATTAAACGTAATTTATTTTATTAAACTGTTCCATATTGGTAAACCCGTAGTTTGCAGAGCTCTAGAAGTCCTTGGACGTGAGATCAATGAACATGAGTGCGCTACCCTCTGGTCCTTTGACAGTATAGCATTAGTAATGTCTATATGAGATGAAAAAAATGTCGTGACCTCATCATGTCCTCCTCATTTTACATGAACAGTGCACCTGATGAGAGCATCATATACTGAATCATCTGAATATTATTAAAGTCCTATTTTTACAGCCTAAATTCATATTTCAATCACATGACCGGAGATGTGTAGCCTCATTAGTGGTGTCATAGGCAATTGTTCCAAGTACAATAAATGAAATAACATGAAAGTTACGTGTTTCAAATAAATCTTGATCAATGACGGAAAATCAATGTAGATGCTTGACCGCTTTCTTCTTCACACATTTGGCAACACAATGGACTGGGGCAAACACCGTGTAACGGTTCAATGCTATATTTCCGAGAAGTTAAAATGAATACATATGAAATGGATCGATATATAACATTAAATTAATTACAATTTTTTTTAAACTTATCATCAGAATAAAGCGTTGGGACTCCGGTGGAAAACAAAATCAAACCACTACTACTACTCAGAATAAAACGTAACGTGCTCAGGAGGTTGAGTTTTAACAACGGTACCGGGGAAACGCAGGATGATGCAAGTCGGAACCCAATCAAAGCAATTCTACCTCGATGGAACGCATCAACCAATGTTCATGTGTATCCCGTTTTCATCAATATACCACCAAATGTTTTCAGTGACTAGGTGAGAGTATGTCAAATATGCCACCAAAGGTCTTGAGTGACTAGGTGAGAGCATGTCAAGTATAGCACCAAAGGTCTTGAGTGACTAGGTGAGAACATGTCAAAAGCCTCAATGACTGCACAGTGTTGGGATCACCTCGGCTAGTGTACTTATTCGTTTGTAAATTAGTTCTTAACAAACATCCTCGTCCAGGAGAACGGAACACAAATTGTCGGATGATTCGTCTCGTGGTAAAATAGGAACTCCATCATTAAATTGATAAACTCGTGTGATGATCATATCTCCAGTGTGTTCACGTTAGTTACTAGTACCACATTTGGCACTCTGTGAATCTGCTGGAACATGCTGGAACCCCTTCCTTCGAGGTCTAAAAATAAGAATTACTGTACAAGGAAAATTCAGAAGGTCTGGTCTTATGGCCGTCAACTCAATTAATAATAGAGAATCACTCGTCCACCATGGAGAAAAATCTGGCTAAGCGCCTGTGGCTCGAACAGTAGTAGGATAGGTTCGGACGGTGACTATACGGTTGATGCATCAGTTGGCTCCTGGGTGGGGGTAGTCGGTTGCAACGAAGTGGCGGTTGAAGCATCAGTTGGTTCATAGGTGGGAGGAGTCGGCTGCAACGTATTAGCGGTGGGAGCAGCAGTTGGTTCATAGGTGGGGGTAGTCGGTTGCAACGTATTAGCGGTGGGAGCAACAGTTGGTTCTGTCGTGAGTGGGCAGCAGAAGAGGTTGATGTCCGTCAATGCGACGTTGTCCCGAAATGAATTAGTTGGTTGCATAACGCGAGTCTGTGAAAATAATAAAATTAGTTTCAGAGAATTCATTGATTACTTCCGTACAGAAATGTTGCCAGACACTCTTATAAATCGATAAGAAACTTGATAGGCGCAATTCATAAGTCATAGCCGTGGAGGAGGGGAAGACATGCTGTTGAGCAAAGCGCCTTTCTTTTTAGCAATACGACGCGTGTCACACATCATTCGAAAGGGCTTCGAACCACGATTTGAAAAACGTGCGTGTCCAAGAGCGTGTCCGACTGTTGCAAGGCGCGTGATCTAAAATACATCATTTACAAGCTCATATGCAGTGCTTCGATTAAGTGAGTTTCATCAAACGGATATTGTATGATGTAAAAGACGATTTCCGTGATCTTAAAAAGATAAGAAAGAATACTTTACCGTAGCTATGTGTCCTCCTGCAGTGTTGATGTCAGAGCATGAAATATAGAGCGGTATTCAAAGACATAGGAATCAAGGCAATATTGTGATTCATAGTCCCATCGAATATGTGATTTCAAACTTTCACGCAAAATCATTGAAAGATTTAGCAGTTAATTCAGGGTTTCCGTAATATCAATATAATTTCCGGTTTGTTGTGGGCATACTGTGGGGCACATTGTGGGGCGCATTGTAGGGCACATTATGGGGCACATTGTGGGCCGCATTGTGGGGCAAATTGTATGGGCACATTGTGGGGCGCATTGTGGGGCACATTGTGGGGCACATTATGGGACACATTGTGGGGCACATTGTGGGGCACATTGTGGGGCACATTGGGGGGCACAATGTAGAGTACATTGTGGGGCACATTGTGGGGCAAATTGTGCAGCACATTGTGGGATGCATTGTGGGGCACATTGTGAGGCACATTGTGGGACACATTGTAGGGCACATTGTGGAACACATTGTGGGGCACATTGTGGGACACATTGTGGAGCGCATTGTGGGGCACATTGTGGGGCACATTGTGGAGCGCATTGTGGGGCGCATTGTGGGACACATTGTGGGGCGCATTGTGAGGCGCATTGTGGGGCACATTATGGGGCACATTGTAGTGCAAATTGTGGGACACATTGTGTGGCGAATTGTAGAGCACATTGTGGGGCACATTGTGGGGCGCATTGTAGGGCACATTGTGAGGCGCATTGTGGGGCACATTGTGGGGCACATTTTGGGGCACATTGTAGGGCACATTGCGGGGCGCATTGTGGGGCACATTGTGAGGCGCATTGTAGGGCACATTGTGGGGCACATTGTTCTCGAAGGATTTTCGAGTCGTGATCGTTCCGCTGTGGCGAGCGATGTCTAGTTCTATAAGCAGGTGTCGCTGTTAAAGTTAGGGTCGCATAATTGGAGTAATATACAAATTCTGGCCTTAGTTCTGCTTAGAGAGAGAGAGCATTGAGCCCCTCTGCAGAGAGAGCATTGAGACCTTCTGCAGAGAGAGCATCGAGCCCCTCTGCAGAGAGAGCATTGAGCCCCTCTGCAGAGAGAGCACCGAGCCCCTCTGCAGAGAAAGCATGGAGCCCCTCTGCAGTGAGAGCATCGAGCCCCTCTGCAGAGAGAGCATCGAGCCCCTCTGCAGAGAGAGCATCGAGTCTTTCTGCAGAGAGAGCATCGAGCCCATCTTCTGAGACAGCATCGAGCCCCTCTGCAGAGAGAGCATCGAGCCCCTCTGCAGAGACAGCATCGAGTCCCTCTGCAGAGAGAGCATCGAGCCCCTCTGCAGAAAGAGCATCGAGCCTCTCTGCAGAGAGAGCATCAAGCCCATCTGCAGAGGCAGCATTGAGCCCCTCTGCAGAGAGAGCATCGAGCCCCTCTGCAGAGAGAGCATCGAGCCCCTCTGCAGAGAGAGCATCGAGCCCCTCTGCAGAGAGAG
>SDVV010016925.1:0-14113 GCA_016164225.1 Gammarus roeselii | reverse complement strand
TAATTTATTCAAGACACGCATGGTTCAAGCATCATTTGCACGAATATGCAGTTTTCCCAAAAACGCGGTGAATGAACCGTCCAAACAACTCTGTACTGATGGCGTGTGCTACACGCCTTCAGAAGTACTACGTTACTACAGGACTTCATGTCCTCAGACTCGGTGCTACGGTACTACAGTACTACATGTCCTCAGACTCGGTGCTACGGTACTACAGTACTACATGTCCTCAGAGTCGGTGCTACGGTACTACAGTACTACATGTTCTCAGACTCGGTGCTACGGTACTACAGTACTACATTTTCTCAGACTCGGTGCTACGGTACTACAGTACTACATGTTCTCAGACTCGGTGCTACGGTATTACAGTACTACATGTTCTCAGACTCGGTGCTACGGTACTACAATACGACATGTCCTCAGACTCGGTGCTACGGTACTACAGTACTACATGTCCTCAGACTCGGTGCTACGGTACTACGAGCCTTCAGAAACTTCTTCGTATATATGCAGTATCAAGTTTTCATTCATAATATATCTTGTATAACTTTGTCTTCTGTTCTCCTGTCAATGAACTATTATAATAATTTGTAATATTTATTTGTGACCGAAAGATTGCACCGGCTCCCAAAAATTGTAGATGTAGTGAACGAACGTTCACTTAATTTAATTACGATAATCCCGACCAATCACGAGACTAAGTGCGTATATCAGTCAAGTCTTCACGTCTGAGGAAGTGTTGGGTATTCACGGAGATAGCACAATAGTAACGGACTCCAATCCAATATAATCTTTGGTATTAAGGCGATCAGTAAGGTCAAATAGAGGCGCATGTGGTTTAATCCTTAAGAGGCAATCCCATATATTCTATTGCTCGATCTCAATTTCATGTTCGATCCTGCAATTCGAACCACTATTGGATCAGCTCCGAAGACGCGCCACAAAAATACCCACCATATTCTCCAGGTCAGAGTCTACAGAAATAACATAAAGTATCCAGATTTATCTCACATGATCTGTCCGCGACCAGCAGCCACTCCAATTTTACAGCTGGACGCCTTTGGTGCTCGGTGCGCCAATCTCTGGATATTTCCTGTCACTTCTGAGATGATTTTAAGATTTTCCGCCTCCAGTTCGGTCGTCTATGAATTTTTGGGGAGCAAGCTGCTATGAGATCCGTTGAAATTTTTTCGTTGAAACGTCCGTATACCAAACTAGCAATTTGAACTTTTATGAAAAGGTAGTTATTCAACGAGGTGAAATAATTCCTATTCGGTACGATAGAAAACTTTTTCATTGCAAAATTGTCTTGATGAAGTTTAATGTCCCTTCAATCATATTTTGATCTACACAATTGTATCAAATGTATGGCAAGAATATGGAGCGACTTTTTTGTTAGCAATTCCCCTATGCGAAATCTTGACTCGTATCATTTTATGGGCTTCAATCCGACCTGATACCAGGACCTTATTGCAATATCCCCAGTATTATAGTGACGGGAGAAAATAGTCATTGGTACCTGAAGAATCTCTTCGAAACATAATCTAATTTCTTCTTTCATTGTGAAAGGATTTGCATTTCCCGAAATTTATTTCGTACGGAAACCTAAATTCAACTTTACTTTGACTTGTTTACTGTGAAAATGATTCACTTGTATTTGTTTGGTCATGGATTACAAATTCTTCGACAAAAAAACAGCGTTCATGAAGTCATTCAATTTTTGCTAAATGAACGGCGTTTCTTTTCTGCTTCAAATTTCAAAACATTTTAAGGAAAAAAGAACCTTCATTGAATTCTTATCGTCAGATACGCACATATATCGACGCGCTGCTACGGGATGACGGCTCTCACTGCTTTACCCCCGCTACCTATGATGCGGTGAGGTGAATCCGACGAAACATGTCGGACCCTACTGGTGACACTGGTCTTTGAGCTCACTGTTAAGCAGGAGTTAGTGGACGGTCTAATTGCCACACCCTTCTGAAATATGAAATAGCTAAGATCTTGTATGTGTGTGAGCGTACGACGATGCGAGTAAGTATTGTCTTGTGGTCGGCCTCCTCCCGGCTGTTTCTCTATATCTGTATTTGTAATTCGGCCTCCCTACTGCTTGTATCTGTATTTGTTATTCGACTCTGAGAGTGGTACCCCTGGTTTTACTTAAAATCGCAAAATTCAATCTGCAAAATTATGTCAACATCCTATTAAGACTGGTCATTCCCAACCCAGTCAAGAACAAGCACAAAAAAGTTTGCAAATACTACTTTTTATCAATTTTTTTTTTCAAACTACGGGCACGAGCAAAGTTTATATTTTCAATAATGTGAATTGGTGGTAAATCGTTAAATAGATGACACATGTCATATTACGTGTGGAGAAAATAAACAAAAAATAGATAGCGAGTGTATTAGTTAGGATATTGTAGTTCTTAAACCTCAATCCACCGGCAATCGTGACTATTCATAATTATCTCTTGCAATAAAGCGGAGATAACTTTTCACTAAACGATACTCTCCGCAGTTAAGAAAATAACTCGTTACCCGCGTATCTATTTTTTCCCCGATTTGATCTAATGCAATAAATTGCTAGCATTGGCTTTGCGGTTTTAGCCTTGCTGTCTCTAGCGCGACAGGTTGATAGGTGCCTGACAACAACCTTGCTGCATTGAGATCATACATTGTGTTCCACTCATATTCCTCCAACTATACACATAGTTCATACATAAACTGCATAAATAAGTATGAAAACATAGATGGAACCTTGATCAATGTCTAGTCGCAAGTTTTGAGTCAACAGGATATAATGTATATTTATTAAGTAAACTCTTAACGTCTGCCGATGGCTGTTTGGTCGTGTCATGTTCTGGAAAGAGTCGTGCTGTTACATGCAACTATGGAAGGGGATGCAAGATACCGATCAAGCACGATCCCAGATACTCAGATACAGGTTGTGAGAAAGTCTAAAACGTTACTTATGCTGATTTGATGGTCTTAGTTATCATTATACGTATTTGGGTATCAATGTGTGTATTTATGTATAACTTCAAGTGGCATCAGCGATAAATACAGTCATTGATAAACAAATTATTATTTATTAGTGGGCAGACAACAATTTGTATTTAATATATTATTTACGAACTAGCAGTGCTGAATTAAGGCATGTGATAATGTTACGATGGGTAGGGGGAAATAGCGTGGTCAGTTAAACATCTGGACTTATCTTGCCCAGAAAGCAATAAATAAATAAGCATCGCAATCAAAGAGTGAATAGTGGTGTGAACGACGTGAACAAGAACTAGATCTTGATGATGCATGGGACCGATTTAAATATCTCATCGAGAATGTTCTGAATATATCTATGGTACAGACCCAGGATCATATTCCATACAAAACATGCACACCGAATTGTGATACACTTATATCCTTATAGGTAAACACAACATCATACAGGATAGCTGCATGTTTTCAGCCGCATGTGAATGAAGCTTTTCTTAATTTTCAATTCTTCTCTGAACGCATGCAATAACTTATGACAAATTGTCAGCGTGGCAAGTCTACGATCCTGCATAAAACACCATGGCTTTATGAGGTCGTAATTGTTGGCATTGTTCACTAGGAAAGTTTATGACACGCAGAAAAAAAAAGTAACTTGTAGGCTGAATCGATGTAGAAATGTCGTACATCCCCGGCAGGAATTATCCTCGGCATTATGGGCAATTAACAGTGACCTTGGGCGACAATTGTGAATAATCACGGGTGATCAACTGAGCCTCAGTCTCAGTATTACCCACGGGACACGTCCCACATTGGACACACTTGCTGAAGGTTGGCTCAAGGACGATTTTAGCCAATGCTGTCATTTTCTGAGCATTTACAAATTTACTGACTGAAAAAATGAAGCTGCATGCTTTAGACAAACGACACTCGCACCTTGAAATGCGATCATATAACTCGATGACATCTGGGGGATTATATTGTGATAGGAAATTAATCTCATAAAGGGTCTGTTTAGTCATACAAGGTGTGCGAAGATTTGATTGGATATTTTCTTCAAGGATTAACAGAAAGAAAATAGTTATCGAGCGTGTTAAATGTGTTTGTCACTATTATTATTTTTTAATCAAATATACTTGTGTATATGTTTCGGACTCGTTTGAAATACACGAAAACCACACTTCTTTGACATGCTAGTTCTAATTTTGAGATGATTGAGGGTGTATTCAGACCTATTTGCGAAGACGATCATGGTCGGTCTTTCGGACACACGTTTATGGTCAACACCTGAGTCGAGTTCATTCGGTACGCCGTCGAGTGTTCCTTAACTAGGCAGAAGGGCAGTAATCGCTCATAATTTTGTGGGTCAAAGGTAATCGTCGGTTATAACGGCGAGAGTTTCTGAATGGGGAATATGAGCAGCTTTTTGGGATTCAGTTTTCCATTATTACTTGCAGGTAGAGTTATGAGCAGAAATCAAATCAGAGTCAAACTCCCATTTCAATAACTTGTGAATGATAAGATCGTACCAAAATCGCCTTGTATTGTACCTTTTCACTTAGTAGTTTTATAAATACCCAGGTATTTCAATGATTTATGTGTATCTCTCAAATTTTCATTATGAATAAATGTTGAACAGACGTTTAATCAAACACAACATTGAGTAATTTACACACATTTTATGAATAAAATGGACCTGTCAAAAAGGGATCGTCCTGCAGCGCATATTGCTTCTCTTCCTGCAGCGCATATTGCTTTTATTACTGCAGTGCAAATTGCTTCTACTTCTGCAGCGTATGTTGTTTCTATTTATTTCAGGACACACCAAAAACCATAAACAAAGACTTTAACGCAGTCACGTTGCTATACATGCAGAATAAATGATCAAAAGGTTGTGTTACGGTCAAAGCTCATTTCACCTAACCTTATATCGTCCTCAGAAGATTAGATGGTGTTTACTGGCATGTAGTCAAAGCATACATGTCCTGGAGAGTAATGGTGCGTGACTTTGCTGAAGATATACGACTTCTCAGTATTTGTATGAGATGAACGCCGCTGTACTCTTGATTTACTGTATGGTAACAAGTGGTAAATAAACACATCTTCTCTCAGTAACTCATGCGAAATGGTCGTACTTCAGTTTTATAGCGCTGGGTACATTTTCCTTGGGTAATGGGAACAGAGTGAGACAGAAAAATCATGATTCCTTGTGTAATATCCTTGGACAAAAAATATTGGCACACATGATGCAAAGAAATACCTTCGTTTTACACAGTAATTTAAAATAATTTTTCGATATGCTGACCGACTGGAATCTTTCTGCAAAATATATTATTCTCGAGAAATTAATTCCGGCAACTTCAAAGGCTAACTTATTGCTTGCGTGACCAGAAACTCAGAAAACTCACACGCAATATTACCAAAGTTTCGGCCGTCCTCAGGCCGCAAGTTTTGGTAATTATTAGCAAGGCTCACTCGGCCAAGGAGACGAGGCCCACTGTTTGGTTGACATTTGTGGGTTTGAACAATTTCTAGGTCAAGAAAGAGGACTGCTTTTTTCGAGGCGACCCTTTTGACATAGAAACAAATTCGGGATTACTCATGTTACGTTGATCGTTATTGTTTTCTCAGAATGTGATAAATAAGTTGTAGTCCCGATGAAAAAGCGTCATCATATTGCAGCGTAATGTTTTACTCAGTTATGTTCATATATGACCTCATAACCAATTAATATCTTCGTAGAAACGGGCGTGATCCAGGATGAAGTGTATTCATGTAGTCTAAGCTACATAACGCATGTATTTGACCTACATATATTATTGATCTTCTTAACTTTGAATCAAAGCACATACAGAGATCCAGAGTGCACTTAAGATTATTAGGATGTAATAAATGATGCTCTAGAAGAATAAACAACTGGGATTAACATCCATGATCTTTCCTTACTATTCACTCTTTGCCATGTATCCTATACTCCTACCTTCTCTCGCAGTACTACATCGTGTCATCCTAAACTGCAAATACTCAGTACAATTCCTGGTATTGTTTGTTGGCATAAGGTATCAACGTGACATACGAAGCATGACTATCTTTGCCTCAGGCGCATAACCGGAATTTCGCCATTGGTGGGTGGCGAATTATCAAGTTTTATGTTGGTGAACTACTATAAAACTTGATTCTTGGGACGTTCAGTATGCATCCTATTACATCTTCGGACCTCAAGGATGGGAGCAACCCCCTTGTTTACCCCTCCTCCCCCCGCCCCCGATTAAGCCCAGTTTAGGCCATCAACCTGAGCTTGATGAAGTGATCCTTCGCATAAATTCAGAATTCAATAATATCCATCCCTCATGTAGGGCTTTATGGTCGTACCAGCAATCCATGAGTTAGCAATTCGTTAGTCCATTAACTGTGTCAGGACGTCAATATCCATCCCTCTTGTAGGGCTTCACGTCGAACCAGTAATCCATGAGTTAGCAATTTATTAGTTCATTAACTGTGTCAGGACGTCAATATCCATCCCTCTTGTAGGGCTTCATGGTTGTCCGAGCAATCCATGAGTTAGCAATTTGTTAGTCCATTAAACTGTGTCAGGACGTCAATATCCATCCCTCTTGTAGGGCTTCATGGTTTTCCGAGCAATCCATGAGTTAGCAATTTATTAGTTCATTAACTGTTTCAGGACGTCAATATCCATCCCTCTTGTAGGGCTTCATGGTTGTCCGAGCAATCCATGAGTTAGCAATTTATTAGTCCGTTAAACTGTGTCAGGACGTCAATATCCATCCCTCTTGTAGGGCTTCATGGTTGTCCGATCAATCCATGAGTTAGCAATTTATTAGTCCATTAAACTGTGTCAGGACGTCAATATCCATCCCTCTTGTAGGGCTTCATGGTTGTCCGAGCAATCCATGAGTTAGCAATTTATTAGTCCGTTAAACTGTGTCAGGACGTCAATATCCATCCCTCTTGTAGGGCTTCATGGTTGTCCGATCAATCCATGAGTTAGCAATTTATTAGTCCATTAAACTGTGTCAGGACGTCAATATCCATCCCTCTTGTAGGGCTTCATGGTTGTCCGAGCAATCCATGAGTTAGCAATTTATTAGTCCGTTAAACTGTGTCAGGACGTCAATATCCATCCCTCTTGTAGGGCTTCATGGTTGTCCGATCAATCCATGAGTTAGCAATTTATTAGTCCATTAAACTGTGTCAGGACGTCAATATCCATCCCTCTTGTAGGGCTTCATGGTTGTCCGAGCAATCCATGAGTTAGCAATTTATTAGTCCGTTAAACTGTGTCAGGACGTCAATGATCAACCAAACCAGTCGATCGTCCATTCTTTGACTTACGCCAAGATAAAATATCTACCTTCAGTGGCTATCGACATGACACAATTAACATCAATGAGAGTCCTTGGGGCAACTGTTTGCAGTCTTCCTGTACCGAAACAACAAACAGTCATTAGGCTTGGATGGCAACATTAATCCTTCGGACAATCAAAAGCTTATACATGTATCCACAGAACAGCTCTGAAATACAGTCTCCTACGAAAAGAAACATTGTCAAACTACAAATATTCCAGATGGTGCGATCAGCGAAAAACAGCGTGTCGTTAGGAGAGGTGCAGGGTGTGACGATCAGATCAATGCATATATAAGTATTTAAGAAGTACCATGCGAAGTGAATGCATGTATTCTGTGCCTTCAAGGATCTGGAAACAGTCCACGATAAAATCGAATAGAGGGCGTTGCGGAGTATGTTGCGTTTGTATAGAGTACGAAAAAATTTGTTACAGCGGTCCTGAGTTTCTATGTCGGAAGTAGAGCATGTGTCAGAGGACGGAGCTGGATGAATGTTCTCTTTCCAGTATAAGTGAAACTGAGAAAAGGTTGCGCCTTGTTTCCCTTGTTGTTTATTTCTACTTGGTTGGAGCGGTCCGGCTGGTGAACGCGAATAAAATGGGTCGAGGTTTGTAGTCGCTAAGAGTAAATAGCGGGGTTAGCGGTTGAGCCAGTTACTGCTTCCGGATGACTCGCACTGGTGGCAGATTCAGAAGAGAAGCTATGTAGGCTGGTGAGAGTGAGAGGGAGAAGTTAATGCGATCTTGCGTGTGAGAGAGGAGGAGTTAATATGGATATAATGAAATAAATAAGATGTTAGAGAGAGAACGTGTTTAACAAAATGTCATGATTGGGAGTTATTTGAGGAAGTTCAGTGTTCCGAGTACTTGGGCTCTCATGTGGAGAAGACAGGACTAGTGCACACAGAGATTACATGTAGAGGAAAGAAATGGTATAAAGTGATGGCTGCACAAAAGAGTGTAATTATATTGTAGAGGAAAGAAATGGTATAAAGTGATGGCTGCACATAAGAGTGTAATTATATGCAGGAATTTAGGTATGGAAGTCATGTGAGGGTTGCACGACTGGGTAACTATCCGAACAGAGATCTACGGGGCCGAGGGATCAGCCATAGCGGAAAAGAGAAGAAGGTTACAGTTTATCGAGTTAAAATGTTTGGGCAGGATCGCCGGCTTGACGCGACGGATTCCTCATCATCCTCTTTCAAATCGAAACGGGGATGATGAGGAAGCTAAAAGGCAACGTAGATTCACAAGTTCAGAGGTGGTTCGTACTCATGGTGTGGATGGATTACGCGAATTGAAGAAGAGTGATGAAAGCGGAGTTGAGTAGGCGTAGGCCTTGAGGAAAACCGAAGTTCAGGTGGATGAATGGTTTGAAGCAGGCTTTGGGGACGAGGACCATCAGTGTTAAAGTTGGGCCAGAGCTTGCAATGACTAATCGTGAGTGGTGAACGATTGGGTATGGATTAGTTTTGACGAAAACCTTAGTTTAATTTTCATTCCGAATTCGATTCGCTAAGAGGAGGAAAAGATGTGGGTGGTAAATGCCCGCAACTATGACGTGATAAAGGTACCCCAGTGAAAGCTGTCGAGCCTTGCTGCTGACACTGATCTCTGTCCTTATTACGGACTGGAAGTGTGTGTTGCGGAGCTGGGTGGACCCGCCAGCGCTAACTGGCAATGTTTTGGCGCGTGTGCGAGTGCGGCTTGCCGTAGGCCACCTCACTTCTGTGTTATTCGGCCTTGAATCTATATGTTTCAATGGGTCCAAGAAAATTGAATGCAACTATTTGATTACAGTTACTGTGTGAACGATCATCATGTGAATGTGCTGAAGCCTATATACAGTAGATGCACATCTGATTATAATTTAGAAAAGGTTTTTCTCCTCTCCACAACACACGCTCGCGCAACGAGCAATTCTGTACATGATAGCAACACAAATTACATGCGAGGCTTAAATGGAATTCTGTTTGTGGACACAACTGTCTTCTCCCATAGGACGGAACAAATGACCTCACTAAATGGAGCGGGCAAACAAAAGCTCAGTTTATGCCAATATATTAAGAAGGTTGATTGATACAAGATTTATAGACTAGACTTCAGTCTATAAATCTTGGATTGGTATCCACAGAAGAACGAGTGCTAGCTGTGTATTTGCAGCATATGATGTGGTCTGTCTTAAGGTACGAGCTAGAAACTGTGATTATAGTGTCCAGGAGCGTATTTTAAATGTAATAATCCCTTCCTGAAGGCCGTGTGTAATAGTGAAAAATACGAATCATATACGAAAGTGGGACAGAGCTCTGCTGCTTCAGGAAGATCCCGATATTAATAGAAATAATTCTTGACTCCTATCTGCCTTTCCATGTTGTGGTCCCGTTGCACGCATGCATATATTAGGCTGGGATACTTCCCTGTATATGTCGACCGAAGGGTGGCTGTATACGTTACTTCTCAAACAATGGGTTTAACTATAATCCCTTTCATGTGGGAAAGGGACATAAAATGTATCCAAGCGCACTTATCACTAACTCAGCTTGATTTTTTTTCTCGCGTATCTCATTCCTATTTTGTAATTATTATTGTTCCATCAAGTGATCTAATAAAAGCTATAATATTCATAATAATAATAACAATAATAATAATTATTATTATAATGATGATTATGATCATTATTATCATTATTATAATAATTAGAAATTCATTGTGTGTGCCTCAGTTTTTTGTGGACGGATTTACGCTGCCTCGTGTATTAACAAAATATTGCTCAATATTGGGATTGCAATCAAGGCAGCCGTGTTTTTTTTGTGTGTACCTTTTTCATACGATTAAAGTTACCTTATGTTCGAGGCAGTTCCATATTAGAGTCTTGAGAAGGGGAACCTCAGTAACAACTTCCATTGATTGTAGAACTGTAAAAGTATCACTAATTAGAAGTGCTGCGTCATGCTTGTATGAATTGAAATTTTAATACAATAATTCGACTTACTTTTGTATATTTTAAATAAATTAAGCATACACAAAATATTTTGTTTTTAAGACTGTTACAAATTAATATCATCGCATCTATGTCGCCAAATCTGTGTCGTAATATTTGTAAGCGATTTAGTAGCCGGTAGACAAAACTCTCTTTCGGCTTATCATCGCTGTATTTACGACCTTCATTCTTTGTAATACTCTCAATACCTTCCTGACCTCCTCCCATGCCTGGCTTCCATGTCTGCCTTTCATGTCTGGCTCCCATGTCTGGCTCCCATGTCTGGCTCCCATGTCTGGTTCCTGAGTCAGACAAGCCGTCCTTTGGAAGCAAGCTGGAGTCAGGCTGCGGTGATGATTTGGTAGCTGGTAGATAAAACTCTCCGTTGGCATATCTATTGCTGTATTCATGGTTATCATGAATTCTGATACTTCCAATGCATTCTTCCTAAGTCTTGTTCCTGAGTCAGCCACGCCGTCCTTTGGAAGCAGCTGATGAAGAGCGCCTGGCGACACCCCGGATGATGGAAGGGACAGTTAGTGAGGCCCAGGATAGAGCAGGACTCGCATTCATGGTTGCCGTATAAATTGAAAAATAAAATGGTCATTTGTTTGTTGAGTAATTTTCATTATTTCTAGACAATCGACGCACAGATGAGAGAGATGCCTAAATACTATCAGTTTTTCCTCCCTAAGACAATGTTGGGCTACTGTTTCGTTGATTGAGTTTATCTTTAGAGTATAGGTAGATATTGACATGTTCTAGTATTTCAAGTAAATTTTGTTACAAATTTCATGCAGGGTTCGACAACTGGAAAAAAAACGTGAACACTATACGGATACGTTTCGGGCGATGACGTATATTAACCGGTGATGACGTATATTAACATCTGAACCGGCGATGACGTATATTAACATGGGAAGCGGAGATGACGTACATTAACATGTGAACCGGCGATGACGCATATTAACATGTGAAGCGGCGATGAAGTATATTAACCGGCGATGACGTACATTAACATGTAGAGCGGTGATGACGTGTATTAACCGGCGATGACGTATATTAACATGTGAAACGACGATGACGTATATTAACCGGCGGTGACGCATATTAACATGTGAACCGGCGATGACGTATATTCACATGTAAAGCGGCGGTGACGTATATTGACATGTGAACCGGCGATGACGTATATTAACATGTGAAGCGACGATGACGTATATTAACATGTGCACCGGCAATGACGTATATTAACATGTGAACCGGCGATGACGTATATTAACATGTAAAGCGGCGATGACGTATATTAACCGGCGATGACGTACATTAACATGTAAAAGCGGTGGTGACGTGTATTGATCGGCGATGACGTATATTA
Organism: Gammarus roeselii; assembly: GCA_016164225.1. Taxonomy (NCBI): domain Eukaryota; kingdom Metazoa; phylum Arthropoda; class Malacostraca; order Amphipoda; family Gammaridae; genus Gammarus; species Gammarus roeselii. Next base: position 2,395 of record SDVV010016925.1, on the reverse strand, counting down.
ACATGTGAAACGACGATGACGTATAATAACCGGCGATGACGCATATTAACATGTGAACCGGCGATGACGTATATCCACATGTAAAGCGGCGATGACGTATATTGACATGTGAACCGGCGATGACGTATATTAACATGTGAAGCGGCGATGACGTATATTAACATGTGCACCGGTGATGATGTATATTAACATGTGAAGCGGCGATGACGTATATTAACATGTAAACCGACGATGACGTATGTTAACATGTAAAGCGGCGATGACGTATATTAACCGGCGATGAGGTATATTAACATGTGGAGCGGCGATGACGTATATTAACCGGCGATGACGTGTATTAACATGTGAAGCGGCGATGACGTATATTAACCGGCGAGGACGTATATTAACATGTGAAGCGGCGATGACGTATATTAACCGGCGATTACGTATATTAACATATGAAGCGGCAAGAAGAAGTAATGATGATAATAAACCCATTCCGAGCTCATAATATTTTCAAATATTATCATACAGAAATAAGTACTGTCTCGATACTGTACACCACATCAGGATCTCACAGAAAGTGAAATAAAATATTTATTATTGTTAGAACGTCAACTTTACTTTCAAAAGTCACCAACAGGTAAATGAAAGCCGAAAGGAAAAATTCACTGAGAAGATATTCAATTTCTTAGGGGGTGATTTCGATTGTTGATAACAAGTTGAAAAGTTTAAATACCCTGTTCAGATTTTTGCGCATCTGACACGTTTCGGCAGAGCACAAACTTAAGGAAAGATTCCTATAGCAGCTCAGTTTCTGCTGCGAGAAATGTGTGTGGTGAGCATCCAGTGGGCGGATGCAGGACGGAGTGTTGCGAGTGTTCGAACGATGAGATTAAAAAGGCGGTGGGTAGAATAGGAGAGCGTTTGAAGAGTGCAGTCAATAGGAAGAAGAGGAAAGAGGAGAAGCGTGTGCTGACGAGAGCAAAGGGGGCCTTGATGCAAGGCTGGTTAGGCGGTTGTGCGAGAAATTTGAGAACAAAATGATTTCCTGGAAAGAGGTTGAGAGGGAGAGCAAGGATGAAACGCGGTAGGAGGAGCTGGTAAAGGATGCACACGTCTGCTTGATGTTGCTCAAGGGTGACGTACGGAGGACGTGGACTGAGTGTTTTGGGGATTTGTTGGATTTTGAGGTTGTCAGAAAGGCTGACATTGTTGCTATGAGTGGTGGTAGAGGAGGGTCAGAAAGGCTGTCTTTGTTGCTATGAGTGGTGGTAGAGGAGGGTCAGAAAGGCTGTCTTTGTTGCTATGGGTGGGGATACATGGAGATCGATTTTAATTGTAACTGCCATTACTAAGGAAGAAGTAAAGGAGGTGGTAGAGGTGATGAAAGAAGAGAAAGCCCCTTCCATCAGTGCTAAAATCTTTCCGTATGAACAGAGGGGACGGCAAGAGGGGTGATGGTATCGCTTGTTTATTTTCAGGGATTGGAAAATTGGTTTTGTGATTGTGCCTTGTGTTGACACGTATGCCGAGCCCCATTAGGTTGGTTCTGCTGTTGCAACGGGTTAGCTGCCACATAAACGCCGACTAGGAAACGCCCAAACTTTTCAGAGTATAGCTGCCTGGTTGAAAGTTGAACACGCTTGATCATAAATTGAATCGCATGAGCTCGGAATATTACTTCAACTCAAACAGGAAACACCAATTCCTATTGACCTATGGAATATTCATGGACAACGACTCAGCCTCGAGGATATGTTCGTACCATTCCAAATGATTTCCTGATTGTAAGTCGCCAACGTTAACTGCCGTTAATAAACATCCCTAGATTGCCATGCTTGAGAACTTACGGTTCGAGGAACAGGGAGTGATGAGGTAGACACAAGTCCATGAGACCAGTTGGAGGTTAAGCGATCAATGCTCCCGCGACTGTACTCTAGCAAGTAGTAATTACGGGAGGCAAATTGTCCATCGGAAAACCGTATCCTTACGATTTTATTATTGACGTAAACAAAAAATGAAGGGTACAAAGCGTTAGTGATCTACGTGATATTTTCATGAAAGTCGTCATAAATGCTCAATAATGGACCTATGAGACTACCGTAAGTGGTTGATTTGTGAAGGGCTATGCGCTATAAGCAACCGTCCCTCCGCTCTTAGTTAGCTGCTATTGGCCGTTGGTTCAAATTAGACCAATGGCAGTTAACCGCCCTCAGAGCGCTCACATAGATCAGTACTGACACCGCCCTCACAGCGCTCACATAGATCAGTACTGACACCGTCATCACAGCGCTCACATAGATCAGTACTGACACCGCCCTCACAGCGCTCACATAGATCAGTACTGACACCGCCCTCACAGCGCTCACATAGCTCAGTACTGACACCGCCCTCACAGCGCTCACATAGC
>SDVV010016924.1:0-14113 GCA_016164225.1 Gammarus roeselii | reverse complement strand
TGCCCCCTTTCCACTGTGCCCCCTTTCCACTGTGCCCCCTTTCCACTGTGCCCCCTTTCCACTGTGCCCCCTTTCCACTGTGCCCCCTTTCCACTGATCCCCTTTTCCACTGAGCCCTCTCTCCCACCCCACTATGCCTCTTTTCCCCAAGCTACCTCCCACTTCAGAGCGTACGCTATAATACTTTACTACCAACCCGCTTCTCTCTAAGCCCCTCCGCCACTGAGCCTTCTCCGCCCTGCCTTCTCCACCCTGGAGAGCAACACTCCAGAGGCTCTGGCCTTCTCGAGCAGCTCATCAAAAATTAAGCCGCCGCTCGACAGCGGGCCATAGAGGAGGCTGGTCTTTGAGGCCCGCGGCGCCCGACCAATCCTATTAGGCAAAGCGACCAGAAAAGATGCCGGTTTTTAAATGGAAACTTGGCCCAGGAAACCTGCAAACCTCCGGTAAATAGTGCTCTTCCTATGGGAATTATGCGAGATTTGGGGCACAGTATACCTTCTTTTCCTTCTGGAGTATACACGAAGTCGACGCGAGTTTTGAGTGGAGTGGAGTTTTCTGGTCTCTTAGTAATTATGAGTTGCTTGCATGTGTTTTCACTTTATTGATTCTCGTTTGCGATGTGCAGGATAACTGTTCTTCCAGCCTGCGAAGATTCTGGAGCCGCATTATGCATTCATCTGTTGATAGGTTATACCTGCTGGCTCTGTGCATTCCTGCTTAGAGCCCTGGGCCTGGCTGAATTGGTGCATTCCTTTCCTAGAATTCCGTACCTGGTGCCTCGGTGCATTCCTGCTTAGAGCCCTGTGCCTGGCTGAATTAGTGCATTCCTTTCCTAGAACTCCGTACCTGGTGCCTCGGTGCATTCCTGCTTAGAGCCCTGTGCCTGGCTGAATTAGTGCATTCCTTTACTAAAACTCCGTACCTGGTGCCTCGGTGCATTCCTGCTTAGAGCCCTGTGCCTGGCTGAATTAGTGCATTCCTTTACTAGAACTCCGTACCTGGTGCCTCGGTGCATTCCTGCTTAGAGCCCTGTGCCTGGCTGAATTAGTGCATTCCTTTACTAGAACTCCGTACCTGGTGCCTCGGTGCATTCCTCTGCTAAGAGCTCTTCTGTATCTTCTGATTTATTGCATTGCCCTGCCTAGAACTCTTCACCTCTGATTTAGTGCATTCTCCTACCTTGAGCTCTGTGTCTTGCAGACTCAGGGCATTTCCCGCTGGGAACTCAGTATCTGCTGAATTCCCTAGTTAGAGCTTTGTGGTTGCGGATTTAAATGCATTTTCTAAGCTATTTATTCACCAGAGGAAAAAATATATCACGGAAAACATTCGATAAAGAGGTTATATGAACATAGTTCCAAGCGGCTCGCACATTTTTTGTACGAGCCGTACAAAATATGCTTCATTACCGTGGCAACAAAACGGAACAGATTGTCATTGATTCTTCAAACATCTGTAAGGTTACAGGTGCTCCCAGAAGTTGATACCGATGGAATAATACTTAGTATCGACAGGAAATAAATGGTAAGCATTACTCCAAGACACAAAACTACACCAAGACGTGCAAGCAAAGAGTTTGAAATCAGCCGATCTCAAGCGCCCCCTGACGGTCGGACCCCCCCTGAGGGTCGGACCTGGGGTTGGAAACTAAATAAAGAATCACTGTAGCGATTTATTCATCAAAACCCTTTTCAAATAAAATAGAACGTTTTCTCGTGGATCTGGATAAGATTTAATTAAGATGGGTTTAGATTTAATAGAATAGCAGGTGCCGTAACCTGACGAGTAAACTTTAATTGACTTACAATCCCAAAATGAAGGCCTATGCAAGGCCCAGCGCTTTCTGCCTTAGTTTATGGTCGCTGATGCAAGGTTGCGGTTGCCCAGGGGGCGGTAACTTAACCTGTTCTCTGAAATGGCCCGTTCTTCCATTATCTATTTATTTATCAAGCATAAAAAAGTTGCTATTAACATATTCGTGTAATTTGTATTCTGTGTCTAGAATGTGCTATAGAATGATCATTAAACTTTGAAATATATTCGGAACATGCACAGTTCATCACGATGAAGCATCATAAGTTGCTAACATTCCTTCCACTCGTTGACCCAAAGCAAATGAGTCCGTTTACACTGATCATGCTTTTGCAATAAAGACTAGGTATTGTTGTGAAACCAAAGTAATCACCCTCCATTTCTTTAACTTTTCTTCTACGCATAAATGCAAAAATTGTTTCATACCCTTTTCATCACCCATAAAAAAAATTGCGCTTCAGTTTGTGTTATAAATTTTCTATGTTGTTTTTAAGTGAGGAAATTAGGCCATTAGTTACTATGTCATCCATGTAGTGTGTTGATTTTGTGCTCTCTCAGTTGCGACTCACTTCTCTTAGACAATTCTCTCAGTTACGACCTCTTCTCTTTGACAACTCTCTCAGTTACGACTTTCTTCCCTTAGACAATTCTCTAAGGTTACGCCTGTGTTCTCTTAGACAATTCTCTCAGTTACGACTCTCTTCTCTTAGACAATTCTCTTAGTTACGTCTCTCTTCTCTTAGACAATTCGCTCAGTTACGACTCTCGTCTCTTAAACAATTCTCTCAGTTACGACACTCTTCTCTTTGACAACTCTCTCAGTTACGACTTTCTTCCCTTAGACAATTCTCTAAGGTTACGCCTGTGTTCTCTTAGACAATTCTCTCAGTTACGACTCTCTTCTCTTAGACAATTCTCTTAGTTACGACTCTCTTCTCTTAGACAATTCTCTTAGTTACGACTCTCTTCTCTTAGACAATTCGCTCAGTTACGATTCTCTTCTCTTAGACAATTCTCTCAGTTACGACACTCTTCTCTTTGACAACTCTCTCAGTTACGACTTTCTTCCCTTAGACAATTCTCTAAGGTTACGCCTGTGTTCTCTTAGACAATTCTCTCGGTTACGACTCTCTTCTCTTGGAAAATCTTGTCCCATTTATTTCTGCAACACCGATCGTTTTATCTCACTCGTTCCATGTTTACAAGTGTTTAGAGACAACAACAGGCCTTTTGACCTAAACTAGGTTGTTTTCTGATTTTAAGAAGATAGGTTCTGAAGTAAAATTTCTGAGAAAGAGTCGTGTGTCTGTCTATTCTCCGTTTTGGACATCAAGAAAGGGAAGGGTTGCAGAAGGAAATGGCATTCAACGATGATACTCGACACTACTCAAATCAGCACCAGAAGAGATAACCACAGACCCACAATTTTGATCTGAAATGGTCACAGTTTTGTTCCTAGTTATATTAATGCTGACCCGAGTCATAATGCTGACCGGTGTCATAATGCTGAACGGCGTCATAATGCTGACCGGTGTCATAATGCTGACCGGTGTCATTTCTGGACGCCGTTTTTCAACGAGCAGGTACCAATCCTCGGCACCTTTTTGCCTTGCTAGTGCTAATGCCGGGCACTATTTTAAGCGTACGGGTGTCAATGCCGGTCACCCTTTTTTAACGAATTTACTAATGAGCGTGCTATAGCTGGGAGCTATTTAGCTGCAATTTTGGACAAATGTGTCGAGCCGTGATGTTTTAGCGATGTTTACAAGTTCCGTTGAAAGTCCGTTCCATACCTCGACAACTCCAAAGTATAGAAATTGAGCGTGATGTTGAGTGTGAAACGCTTTAATAGCGATTTGTATCCATTATTCCTGGTCCCTCCGTTCGCATCTAGAGTGAAAAGGCTGGCTCTGTCGACGTTTTCCTTACCCTTCATTAGCCTCCACACTTCGATCATGTCACCTCTGACTCGACCCTTCTCTAGCGAATATAGGCTGAGTTTACGTAGTCAGTCTTTCTACGTTTTATTGCTAGGCAAAGGGATTAATTCGGCAGCTTGGGGTGGATGGAGGATTTTTCATTTTATAGATCATTAACACTTTATTTTAGTATTTTACTATTTCTACTTGCTTGGGCTCTATTAATTTTCTCTGCCCTTTTTTCATGGTGATAGATTTTGAATTGGTTATTATTATGTGTATCGAGGTTGGTTGAGACAAGGTGACCCAGGGAGGGGAGGTTTTCGTTTGACCCGCGGGACTCGGAGACCCGGGGTTTCGGGAACCCGGGGGACTTGGGAGACCAGGTGGATTTGGGGGGTCCACTTTGACCTTTCTGGGGCCCTTTGGGACACCCTTGAGACCCTTCAGGACCCTTTTGAGAAACTGCGGGACCCTTTAGAGGCCCCTCTGAATCCTGGAACCTCTGCTCCCCCCTCCCAGCGCTGTAAAACCCATACACAGAAAAATGTTTATGTGAGATGCTTGAGTGGAACAAATAACCAGCCTCGACCATCACATCGAGGCTGGTCGAGGTGCGTCGAGATCAGTCGAAACATGTTGAGGCGAGTCGAGTTGGTCGCGACGAGCCGAAACTGGCCGAAATGATTCTAGACAAGCCGAGATGAGCTGAGGCGAGGGGTCTCGGGGGACTCTGGGAGCTCGGGAAGACCCAGAGGACATGTGTCACCCTCCGTGATTCATCGGGCTCTTTTGCGACCCAAGGGACCAATGTGCCCCCTCCCCCTCCCCCCGCCTTATCCAATTAAACAAACAATCAGTGCGAAATCAGTAATCTGAGCAGTTTTTTTGCCCATGACGAACCTGCTCTTACTTTCTTTTTCACGATCCCCAATATTATAACGCTGGAGTATTTGTGCGGAAGTTCGTGTTTGTGATTTTGTGAGTGGATATTTTTTCTTCAGTCTGTGCTCGCTTGCGCGTGCACGGACAATATGCAGTTCCTGGGGTTGACCTGGACTGCGCAGCTATCAAACCTTGTGACGCGTTGCGGTTAGAGTCCATCTAATCCGTGAAGCCATAGACCTTGTACCAATTTCGACGATGCTGTATGTGCGCACTGTCTCTCGTGCATGTTGTTCTTGGAGTTCTGGGTGGTTGGAGGCGGGTATTCGTTTTGTTCGAGTCTTTATCTTGCCTGAATAAATAGATTGTACTATAAATCAAATGGACCGCGTAACTGTGAACATTATGTTGCGTTGCTGCCGGAGCTGGCTTTGTCAGTGTGGCCGTGAACCTTGTACCAATTTCGACGATACTGTCTGTGCGCACTGGCGTATATGGACATATAACTCATGAGATTCTGAGGGGTTGGAGGCGAGGATTCGTTTCGTTTCATCCAAGTCTTTATCTTACCTAAATAAATAAATTGTGTTTATACAACTAAACCGCGTAGCTGTAAATACTGTGTTGCGTTGCTGTCGGAGCTGATGTTGCCCGTGTAGCCACTGACCTTGTACTAATCTCGACAATGCTACCTGTACGCACTAGGGTGCGTACATATCACTTCAAGTTCTAAAGGATTGGAATCGGAGATCCGTTTCGAGTAAGCGTTTTTTCTTTTGCGCACCAGCGTGCGTCCGACATTGCTAAAATTTTCACGTTTTTTCTGACGTTGGGAGCTTTGTTTGGTTTTTTCCTCGCACACTTCGGCGTGCGAGCCTACTGGAATCAATGATCATCGAGCCCTACGGGAGAGCCTATTATGACTCACGTTGAGGCTCTGGTGGAAATGAGGCTCAAATCAAATCAAATCAAATCAAATTCGGCAGCTGTACGTTGAACTTTTTCGAATTTAATAACTTCTTTTCCAAGGTATGTGAATCAGAATTGGACGGAATAATCAAGGTATGGACTAAAAATACATTGTATAACTCAAGAATACTGCGTCTGTTCTTGTACGAGACAGTGCGGGATATCATGCCTAACATTTGAGTTTTTTTTTAATCAGCGTCGTTACATTGCTTGCTGCATTTCAAATCGTTACTAATGATGACACCAAGATCTCTGTCACCGGTGACAGGAATCGGTTCATTTACTGACATTAAATATTCGGGCTTGGAGTTATGATGTCCAATGTGCAAACCTTTACATTTGTCGACATTAAATTTCATTCGTTCCTTTTCTGACCAATCAACATTTTTGTTCAAGTCAATTGGATCTGCTCACACTCAAATTTGGTTTGTACTTTTTCCTCTAGCTTGGCATCGTCTTCAAACTTATCCATGAGTACGTTCATGAATATTATGAAAAGAACTGGACCTAACACGGATCCTTGAGGCACGCCGCTTGTTACTCCATACCAGTTGAAGGAAGCTCCTTTCAGTACGACTCGCTGACGTCAGTTCGTGATCCGCAATTTTAGCTAGTTAATTAGTTCGCCTCTAATACCGATACTGTGCAATTTTTTCTTTACGGACTATGCAATTTACTAACTAAGCGTTTGTGAGGGACTTGGAGGTACTTAACTTGTCAGATGGAGACTTCCAACAGTCGTCGTGCATTTGTTAGCTTACCATGACACATTTGTCGCTTCCTGTTATTGTGTGGCATTGCTGGTCAAGTTAGAGCAACGAATTCATTTGCCAATTACAGTGCTGTGCAAATTTGTTCGGACAGTGGTGAAATAATACAATTATTTGCTAAATTGAAGTTTTATTTGCAAAAAACATGTCAATGGTACAAAAGATGATATAATTAATAGGAGATATGACCTCCTTTTGCTTTTACAAGCATCTGAACACGATTTGGCATGGATTCGACCAAAGTGGAACATATTTTAGCCAGTTCTTCATCATGATACCAGGCCCTAATTACAGCACTAATTACCTTTGTCATTGTCGAACCGTCTTCTTTCTGGAGCCTTCGTTTCACTATAGCCCATAGGTTTTCGATGGGATTGATGTCAGGAGAATTTCCAGGCCAGTCTATAACCTCCAGTCCACTTTCTTCAAAAAATGTGCGAATTTTACGGGAGGTATGGCATGGTGCGAGATCCTGCTGAAAAATGCAGTCTGCATCAGGAAAGTCCCTTCTCATCGTAGGAAGCAAGTGAGTCTCCAATAAAGTCTTGTATTTATCACTGTTCATCATGCTCTCTACACTAATAAGTCTTCCTGTACCGTTAGCGCTAAAACTACCCCAAAACATTTTCTTAGGCGGATGTTTGGGAAATTGTTGAATGTGTCCTGGCCGAAGCGGTTCACCTTTGCTTCGTCTCACGAACTGTGACCTGTAGCCATGTACTTCAAAATGCGATTCGTCTGAAAATATTACTTTTTTCCAGTCGTCTGCTGTCCATTGATCATACCTACGTGCCCAGCTAAGACGTTTTGTCTTCATAACAGATGTCAATAACTGTTTATTTAGAGGTTTTCTGGCAAATCTGCCAACCTCAAGGAGCCTTCGTCTGACAGTTGAAGGAGAAATATTTACGCCTGCTGAAGATCAATCTCTCCGAAGGTCTACACTTGTTTTCTTAGGATCTATTTCTGGTGAGAACTTTGTTATCGCGAGGTGTTGTCTTGCGTTTTCTTCCGCATCTTCCTCGTCGCAGTGTTAAAGATTCACCAGTGTCTTCCTTTATTTTCAAGATATCACCAACGGTTGACTTGGTCACCTTCATTTTCTCAGAAATCTGTCTAATGCTAAAACCACCATGTTCTTTAAGAGCCACAATACTTGCACGCTTCTTGGGAGTGATATCCATCATGAAGAGGAGGTGAATACTCCGTCAAAACGAAGTATAACTGAGAACGTTTACAGCAACAACCTTTCCGCACATGTCCTGGAATAGCACTGATGCGTTTGCTAGAGTGTATTCACAGCAGACAACAGTTGACAGACACCAATAGAATAATTAGAACAGTTGTCAGGCACCTCTAGAACACCTATATATCTGGAAAACAAAAGAAACATTAGTATCATAGCCAAAAAGTTGGACTCATTAGGAAAATTATTCAAAATTTGCCACTGTCCGAACTAATTTGCACAGCACTGTACTTTGACTGAGCCCCTCGGGGTTAAAATAGATTTATCCCGCTCTGTTGAGTGCTTCTGTTTCCATATTTTTCCTCGTGTCGCTCTTCTGCCTCTTCTACAGGCAGCGAACAAAAATTCGCTTATCTTTATCGAAAGAATTACACTGAACATCGGCAACCAATAGTCTAACTTGATATTGAACTGCGGTAATTGGCAGCAAATAACGTAGCTTCACTTGATTCCTGGGAACCAAATCTTAATGTTTATAACTGTTAGGTCATTTTTTCCGTTTGACCGGTGAACAATTCCGTTTTCCAGCAGTCTTGAGTCACCCAATCGAACACAAGTTTCATCTTTGGGACCATTAGATTGACAGAATCGATTCAACATATTTTAAGAAATAATTTCCGCAATAGAAATTGCTTAGAAGCCAAATGCCATTTTTATGATGGTATTGTTCTCATTCCTGCGTTGCAGACTCCATTCGTGGCCGTTTGAAACTCCTTAGGTTATCGGCGAATCCTATCGATTATATTTAGTATTGGGTCTCACAATACTCAAGAATCTTTCCCCATGCGTTTTTGTTGGGAAGTCTTGGAACAGGCTTTCCGCTGAAGAATTTTGTCCTGTCACTCAGGAATCTCTGAGACGAAGTTGAAAGGTAGGGGCGAATGTGAGTTTGGCGTGGTAAGTGGAAGGAATCGGAAGCGGAGGGAGGTTGGGCACTAGAAGGTGCGGTGTTGATGTTGAATGATCGGTGAGCTAGAAGTGTTACCGATTGGACGTTGGGGTGGACGGATGATTATTCATTTTATAGATCATTAACACTTTATTTTACTATTTTACTATATCTTCCTTTGTGGGCTCCAATATTTATTTGTGCTCTTCTATCATGGTGATGAATTTTGTATCAGTTATATAATTATACATCGTTAGACGCCCGCAGGGGCCGTGGGTGGATTCGTGCGACGACTTCGTGTTGGGGCACCGGTGGAGCGCGAAAGAAACTTCTACTACTCTACGTTGAACCTACTCTGAATCTACGTTAAACCTACTCTGAATCTACGTTAAACCTACTCGGTATCTATGTTAAACCCACTTAGTGTCTACATAAATCTACTCGGCATCTACGTTAAACCTACTCTATAACTACGTTAAACGTGCTCGGAATCTACGTTAAACCTACTCGGAATCTCCGTGGAACCTACTCTGAATCTACGTTGAATCTACTCTGAATCTACGTTGAACCTACTCGAAATCTGCGTTGAACATACTCGTAATCTACGTTGCTCCTACTCTGCCACTCTTCTATTGCCCTACGGGGGAGTCTGCATTAACTTTGCGTTGGAACTCTGGTGGAAAACAGAAGCAACTACTACTACTACCGATTGGACGGTGTCCTCTATTGATGTGGGTGAAAGTTGTAAGGTATAGCAAAATGGGCATTTATGAGTGCTCACGGATTTACCAGAGTGACTACTGAGAGTTTGGAGGTCAACACAACGTGGTTGTAATGTGCGAGTTGGATGGGCGTGTGTTGAGCGGGGAGGGTGGAGGAATGTCTGAACATCTGTTGGTGGAAAGATGATTAAGAGTGGACCAAAGGTGGAGAGGGAACAAAAGAATGAGAGGAAAAGAGATTTAGTGAATGTAAGTGAACTGAATGTGAAAGGCAGAGCTGAAGGTTTCCAGCAAGCGTTGAGAAAGGAGTGTGACAGCTTAAGAGGGCAAAGCCTGAGAAATGTTGAAGAAGAATGGGAATCGTTCAGAGAGGCGTTGTTGAGATATGTAATAAATGTGAGTGGTGTGCGCCTTTTAGGCCGGTGTAGAAGGAAAGGCTGTGAGTGGTGGAACGATAAGGTCAATCTGGCGGTGGTACAGACGAGAAAAACCTTTGATGAGGGGTTGCAAGCGAGGCCGGTGGTAGCCTATGACAACTATTGAGAGAAGAGAAAAGAGGGGAAGCCGGTGGTGAGGAGAGCTAAGATGTACAGGAAGATGTTCTGAAAAGCGGAGAAGATTGTGCTACAAGGGGAGACCGGGAAGGAAGAGGCGATGAAAGATGAAAACAGCCGGTTGTGGTAGGAGAGTGATGATGTACGGAAGAGGAGGGCTGAGTTTTTTGATGTTGAGGAAGTCAGAGAGACTGACATTGTTGCTATGGTTGGTGGTGCACGGATGCCGGTTTTGGAAGAGAAACTTATTGCGATGATTACTAAAGAAGAGGTGCAGGAGGCGGTAGAGGTAATGAAAACCGGAAGAGCCCCTGGTTTGGACAGCGTTGCGACTGTGTGTCTGAAGAGGGGCGGAGAAACAATAGTCGAACGACTGGGCAGGCTACCGAATCTATGCTTTGGGGCGGACGTGATGCCGATTGAGTGACGCAGTGCTTACGTTGTTCCGCTGTATAAGGGCAAATAGATAGAAAAGAAAGCTGCAACTCGAGAGGTAACAGTTTGGTTTGGGCTGCTAATTAAAGGGATGAGGGACAGCACGGATGGTGCAATTGGCGAGGAAGAGAGTTGGCCGGTCAAATTTTTCAAGAGAGCCAAGTCTGTGTAAAGTACTTCATGGATCTGGAAAAGGCCTATCACAGGGTCGACAAGAGAGCGATCTTTTCCATGATGTGGGTGGAAATTTGTTTGAAAAAGGTTCATAGTTTCTATGTTGGCAGCGAGCATGTGTCAGAATAGGGAGTGAGGTGACTGCTTGGTTCACAGTGAAAGTGGGACTGGCTGTTCAATCTCTATATGAATGAACTGGTCAGAGAGGGGGAAGAGAGTGAAATGGGTCAAGGCATAGAGCTGTTGGAAGCACATAGGCCGAGTTGGCAGCTGAATAAGTTACTGTTTGTGGATGATACGGCACTGGTGCCAGATTCGGTAGAGATGTTTTGTAGGCTATTGTAGAAGTTTGGTTGAGTGTGTGAGATGAGGGAACTGAGTTGACGTGGGTGAAAGTAACGAGATGTTCGACAGCTGTCGATGCAAGCAGAGTTAGTGTTCCGTAGTTGGAGAGTTTTGGAGGAAGTTCAGTGATTCTAGTACCTGAGTTCTTGTGTAGAGAAGACTGAACTTGCGGAAGCTGAGGTGAGGGCGCGAGTGAAAGAGGGAGGTAAAGTGTTGGGTGCACTGAGTGTGCAAAGAGCTATAATACTCTAGGTATGGAAGCAAAGAGAGGATTGTATGAGGGGTAGCTATCCCAACTGTGTTCTACAGAGCTGAGACTTAGAGGCAAGAATGAGTTTTGAAAACGTAGGCAAATGGACGTAGCCCATTTACCTATTCAACCCTTGGCTCGCATGCGCGGCACCAGAACATCCTATCAGCGAAAACGATCACCCCCCTGCGCGAGGACGCGCTGAAAATCTCCAATGATGAACTTGTACCCGAAATCGCTACTCAACAATGCACCTCAAACGACCCAAAAATCCCACAGGCTACTACTCAGCCAACCATATACTTAAAAAAAAACTCTTCTATAGAAGATAAGTGCGCTAGCTTAGAAAGCATACACACACTCGTTTTCCCTCAAGAGCACACAGCCGCGAACGCAGCAATTCTAGCAGACCACGCTTTACCGAAAGCGGATGCTCCCGCGAACACTCCCGATTTAGGACTCTCGGGCAAATTCAAAAGGCACGAGCACCACGAAAGTTCTTGCAAACCCCTCGACCTCTCTAGATCGTCAAGGTCTGAGTGTGAACCAACTCCAGAGTGTACAACAGCCCATTACTTCAGTGGAACTGCCAGGGACTTTCAAACATGAAAGACGAATTATTATCCCTAACCTCCACCCATAAACTTTGGTGATAGGCCTCAAAGAGATCGAACTCCAAGAGACCACCACCTTCACAATCGCTCAACATGTCATACATCGCCGCGAAGGCCACAACGATGTGACTGCACACGGCGGAGTGGCACTCATGATCCCCCAAAGCGTACCGCACCTCCCCCTTCCTCTAAAGACGGAATTTCAAGCTATCGCTGTGAAGATATGCGTTTCAAACTAATATGAGTGGTATCTATCTGCTCGTCACTAAGCCATGACCTCTCGATAGCACTAATGATCGAATTCCTGAACCCACTGCCCTCTCCCATACTCCTCCTTGGACACTTTAATAGCTACCATTTGGGGTGGATGAATGATTATTCATTTGAAAGATCATTAACATTTCAGTTTAGTTTCTTTGTATTTCTTATTTCGTGGGCTCTATTATTTATCTGTGCCCTTCATTCATGGAAATAAATTTTGCATTGGTTATTATATATCGAGGCTGGTTGAGACTAGGTGACCTGGGGAATGGAGGGTACTTGTGGGACCCGCGGGACTCGGGAAACCCGATGGTTTCAGGAACTGGAAGACCAGAGTACTTGGAAAATGCTTCGAAGACCTGGAGGATTTGGGAGGACCCTTTGGACCCTTCTGAGGCCCTTTGGGAAACCTTTGAGACCATTTGGGAGCCCCTTGAAAAACTTTGGGACCCTCGTGAGGCCCCTCTGAACTCTGAGACCCTTGCTTCCCCTTCCCCACGCTGTAAAACTTATGCACAAAAAAATGTAAGTATGTGAAATGCTTGAGTGGAACAATTAGCTATTACAGTCCACGGATTACTGGCTCAAAGGTGGAGAGCCGCGTCGAGGCTGGTCGAGATGCGTCGAGATCAGTCGAAACACGTTGAGGCGAGTTGAGTTTACAAGTGTAGGAAGACAACAGGCCTATTAGCCCAAACTAGGAGTTAGGTGCGACGAGTCGAGACCGGCCGAAATGATTCGAGACGCGCCTAGATGAGTTGAGACGAAGGGACTCGAAGGACCTAGGGGACTTGGGTTACTCTCCGGGACTCATCGGGCTCGATTGGGACCCGAAGTACCTCTGTCCCCTCCACACCGCTCCCATCCTGAAATGCTTGAGTCAAAAAATTAGTTATTACAGTCGCCAGGATTACCGGCACAGAGGGGGAGAGCCGCGTCAAGGCTGGTCGAGGTGCGTCGAGATCAGTCGTAACATATCGAGACAAGTCTAGTTTGTCGCGACGAGTCGAGACTAGACGAAATAAGTCGAGACAAGCCGAGATAAGCTGAGACGAAGGGACCCGGGGGACTTGGGTTACCCTCCAGGACCCATTTGGCTCTGTTGGGACCAGAGGGACCTCTGCCTCTCCACCTTAACCCCCTAAACAATGAGTGTGATGTCAATAATCTGATCAGTTTTTCAGCCCTCAATGAACCAGCTTTTTCTTTCCTCTTCACGATCCACAATTTTCTTATCTTAAATAATGCTTATGTATTTGTTGTTAAACTTTACCGTGTAACGATAAACAGTGTGGTGCGTTGCGGTTGGAGTTGATCTGCTGCGTGAAACCGTGGACCTTGTACCAATGTCGACAATAATATCTGTGCGCACTGGCGTGCGTTCATATCACTCTTGAGTTTCTGAGCGGTTGAAGCCGGGGATTCATTTCGTCTGAGTCATTACCTTACCTGAATTAAGGAATTTACTGTGACTGAACTAAACCGCGTAGCTGTAAACATTATGTTGCGTTGCTGGCGTAGCTTACTTTGTCCGTGTAGCCGTTAACCTTGAACCAGTCTCAACGATGCTACCTGAGCGCATTAGCGTGCATACATATTACTCTTGAAATTCTAAATAATTGAAGGCGGATATCCGTTTCGTGCGTCTTACACGACAGAAATTTGCAAAATGTCCTAACTTTGACAACGTTGTTTTTCTCTCACGCCGAGGCGTGCGAGCCTACTTGAATCGATGATCGGCGAGCCCTACCGGGGAGCCTGTTATGACTCACGTTGAGGCTCCGGTGGAAAAGAGGCTTGAATCAAATCAAATAGCTACCATGAAACTTGGGTATGCGTAAGAACAGACCCCAGGGGAGTGATAATGGCCAACACCATAAACACTCACAACCTGGTTCTTCTCAATGACGGGCAACCAACCCGAATTAACCCTGGAAGTGAAACTGCCATTGACCTATCCAGATGCTCCCACACACTGGCACCCCAACTGATTTGGGGAGCTCAACACACGACAGCAACAATAACCCAGTCAGCAACCATAACTCCTCAGTTGGGGTGGAAGGACGATTATTCATTTTATATATCAGTATAGATCTTGGGGTGGATGGATGCTTATTCATTTTATAGATCATTAACACTTTATTTTAGTATTTTATTATTTCTTCTTGCTTGGGCTCTATTATTTTTCTCTGCCCTTTTTTCATGGTGATGAATTTTAAATTTGTTATCATTATTATTATATGTAACGAGGTTGGTTGAGAGAAG
>SDVV010016923.1:0-14113 GCA_016164225.1 Gammarus roeselii | reverse complement strand
ACAGTGAGAGACGAACTGTGGGAGACGAGCTGGGAGAGACGAGCTGGGAGAGATGAGCAGCGAGAGATAAGCAGTGAGAGACGAGCAGTGAGAAACGAGCAATGAGAGACGAGCAGGGAGAAACGAACTGTGGGAGGCGAGCTGGGAGACGAGCAGTGAGAGATAAGCAGTGAGAGACGAGCAGTGGGAGATGAGCATTGAGAGACGAGCAGTGGCAGACGAGCAGTGAGAGACGAGCAGTGAGAGACGAGCAGTGAGAGACGAGCAGTGAGAGACGAGCAATGAGAGACGATTAGTGGGAGACGAGCTGTGAGAGATGAGCAGTGAGAGACGAGCCGTGAAAGACGAGCTGTGAGAGACAAGCAGTGAAAGACAAAATGTGAGAGACGAGCAGTGAGAGGCAAGCAGTGAGAGACGAGCAGTGAGAAACGATCAGTGAGAGACGAGCAGTGAGAGACGCGCAGTGAGACACGAGCAGTGAAAGACGAGCTGTGCGAGACGAGCAGCGGAAGATGCAATGGGAGCGACGAGCAGTGAAAGACGAGCAGTGAGAGACTAGCAGTGAGAGACGAGCTGTGAGAGACGAGCAGTGAGAGCCGAGCAGTGAGAGACAAGCAGTGAGAGACGAACAGTGAGAGACGAGCAGCGAAAGACGAGCAGTGAGAGACGAGCAGTGAGAGACGAGCAGTGAGAGACGAGCAGTGAGAAACGAGCAGTGAGACGAGCAGTGAGAGACGAGCAGTGAGAGACGAGCAGAGAAAGGCGAGCAGCGAGAGACGAGCAGTGAGAGACGAGCAGTGAGTGACGAGCAGCGAGTGACGAGCAGCGAGCGACGAGCAGCGAGAGACGAGCAGTGAGAGACGAGATGCGTATGCTATAGGAACGATCCTTAGTGTATCATTATAATGAACTACACCCCATCGTATTCATGAATTCTTAGTACCTGAAGAAGCTGCCACATAGATGACCAGCACTTCTGCACCTCAGCGCTTCAGCTCACACGCTTACTTGTACTTAGTCTGCATCACTTGAGCTTCTCAGCGCATACAGCTCACAGGCTCACTTGTACTGAGTCTGTGTCACCTTTGCACCTCAGCACTTACAGCTCACAGGCTCATTTGTGCTGAGCCCACGATATTTCTGCACCTGAGCGCTTGCAGCCCACAGGCTCACTTGTACCTAGTCTGCGAGTTCAAGCGCTTCAGCGGGCTGCCACCAGATGGCAGAGCTGTTTGTCATGGCAGTACAGCGTCCTTTGACGCCAACACAAGCATCGAATGTTCATAGGCAGATGCTTCGTGTGTGGGTCTGTATGGAATAAAGGATGAGGAATGACAGCGAGCAGCCTCAGCAAAATCAGGGAGAGGTGAAAGTGATCAAATCACTGCTGCACATACACACACGAATAGAAGGTAACTGCCGCGTCTTGGTGCAGATTAAATTCCTGGTATCCATAAATTAAGGTGGAAATACTTTCTGATCTGCAGCATCCTGGTTACGAAATTATGTATATACTATTCGCCTGGCCTCTGTTAAAGGTAAACCAACCCCATCTACATGCTCTTCTGCTGCGGAACATTACCACTCCCCGGTGAATACTTCAAGACGGAAATGGCACACCTGCACAGAAGGTCTTCGATGACATACACGACAACTTTTTCAAAGACGATATCGATACACTTATACAGGGTCCGTCAAAAATACGTGCCACGTCGTACGGTGTCATTTTAAAAATAGAAGTAGTAAAATATTACTGCTACTATTTTTATTTGGATTATTAGATTGTAGATAACGTAAAGGAAATTGACTTTCTTTAAATATCACGAGCAATTTATTTTAGATGTTGACATCCAGCACTGAGACACAGACGTGTTTCTCTACGGCATCGTCCATCCCCGGGGAAACAATTTCAGGATTATTCAGGTCTCCCTTTCGTCTCATGTTTGCCGTTGAAGCTATCAACAAGGGCGGTTTGTTGTCGTCTACTCATACAGATGCAGATATAACACCAAATCCCCCAGGAAGGTGGACGACCGACGACAAGGGCACCTCACACTTCTCACATACAGTCACAAAACTTAGTCCTTTTGGGCTAAATGGTCCGGCCGTGGAACCCCGCAACACTGTAGCAGGTCAGTGTCAGCAGCAGGGTCCGACAGTGTGACTGATTTACCCCTGCTGGGTCATGATGACCGGGCCCCCCTCCCCAAACCACGACCATCCAATTTCTCAACGAGATGCCAATAGCGGGAAAGCACATCAGGATAGCATAAGAAATCATCCATTCATAACCATCCTCCACTCACACCTATTCATTTCACGACCTTTCGCTTCATCCAGTTGCAAGTCTCACCATCCTAATCAATCATAATAGATAGATATAATAAATGAACGGATTTCTACATGAACAAGTTAATTACATATTTTGGTATGAGCAACAGGAAAAAAATTGAACGAATTTATCTATAAAATGGAACTGATGAACCACAAACAGTTTACACGGTAAAGTGCATAGCGAAAGTAGATTAAAATTCAAGAATTTCTACACGTACAAGTTCAAACAGGTATAATTTTAGTTTACTTCTGAAGGTAGGTGTATTTCTACCCGACCTTATATCTATGGCAATCGAATTCCAAGTTTTAACAGCTCTGTATTTTAAAATAGTTAGGATGTGTAGACAAGTTAGGGGGAGTTGGCCAATCCGCATTGCTCCGAAGATTATACAGAAGACTATTTTTACCGGAAAAATCATCATCAAAGTAAGATAATTGATCCAAAGCTTTGTAAACAAACACCGCAGCGGAAAAGTTAAGGATGTGACACAGTGGGAGAGCGTTCTATTAACAAAAGAGAGGCAACGTGTGGTCACGCCTGCTGGCATGTGACAGTGTTCTGATGACACACGTTTGACTAAGAATGATAGATCTTAGGTTTGTTTTGTAGGTAGGAGCATTAACGTTTACACAATACGTCAGAAAGAGATGAATAAGGCTATGGTGCAGAAGTGTTTTAGCAGGAGTCGTGAGATAATTTCTAATTTTGTAAGGGGGCCACACGATTTGGAGTAATCTACTATTGCACCGATACATGTTGGTTTAGCTATATATGCAACCGGTTGACTTTAAAATTCGACTTGTGTGTTAGGAATGGGGATTATCCTCATCGAAAATATCATGACCTTTGTCTTGTCGATATTTAGAGTCAGTTCATTGGATGTGAACCAGTTTGAAATGTGAACCAATTGATTATTCATAATAGTAATAGTTTCACTGAGATGTTTGCCAGTCGAATAGGCTGCAGTATTATCTGCAAAAAGTACAAAGGATAACTTGTCGCTAGTGTTTACAATGTCATAAATGATAAGGAAGAGCAGAGGCCCAAGAATCGACCCTTGCGGAACTTCTGTATTTAGCGTACTGGTAGATGAAAAATGTTTATTCCAATTCATTCGGTGTTTATTTTTTCGAGATGATAACTTTTCATCCTGCGCTTTTCAATGAAACTAACTCCATATTGATGTAATTTTGCGACCAACATCTCTGGATTCATGCAATGGTATGCTTTGCTAAGATCCGTAAGCGTTGCAACAGTGACTTTTCCTCTGTCAATCCCATCAACAACAGCTCCAGCATATTTTAATAGAGCATGCTCTGTATTCATGAAAGCCTGAAAGTAGGTAGGTTATTTGAGACAAAATGACTATATAGTCGAGCATAAAATATTTTTCGAAAACTAAATAGGTTATTTGAGACAAAATGAGTATAATAATAATGATTAATAATATATTATTTATTTCCATCATCTGGCAATGGGTTTTCAATTTTTAAAATTGTACACATAAAACTTTTTTGCCGTAAACACTATTTGAATTAATGTAAACGAAAATTCAATTTAAAATTTCGCAGCCGGTTCCGATTTCATGCAACAGATTATAAATTATAATATTATAATCAATGATCGACAGCCAACATCTTATTTGAGGTAAGAATCAGGAATGCCTATCACGAAATACATGGGGTGGGGCATTACGGAATACATGTGGTTGTGAAAAATACGAAATACATAGGATTGGGAAAACCGCCAACACATGGGGCTAAGAAATTCTGAGAACATGAAATGCGCTAACATATTGTAAAGATGGGGTAAAATATGAATACTAAAGGGTTGAATAGGCGACATAAATTATACATAAAATATGTACATAGCGCTGGATATACACATTTCTTGAGGAAATGCGCTAACATATTGTAAATATGGGTATAAAACATTTTATGAATGATGAAGTGGTGAATAGACTACATAAGACATTCATAAAATATATACATAACACTGAATATATACACTTCATGACCGCTAGAAAATGATTAAATGATTGACAATCAGAATAATTCGATACTGGAGTACAGAAATAGAGTTAATATACTTCTGTTATAGAAGATGAAGCACAATATTAGCTTATGTGACAAAGATTGTATCTTCAAAAATGGTACGGTACATGGTAGATATGATTCAATAAAATATATTCTCGTCGAGTTGGCCTCTGTCAAAGCTGGGAACTACCTTTCGTTCCTCGGAAGTTTAATTTGAAATTCGTCACAGCTCATCTCTAGGGGCCGCCGGTTAGGATTACATGGAGCGAAATATTATTTACAATAATATCATCAGTGCACAAACAGGAAATATCTATTTTGACAAAATAATCCCGACTACATAGAGTTGGGAAAACCAGTGACACGCGTGCTTGATGAATAAGGAATACTTGGGGTGGATAAATAATGAAATACATGAGTGTGGAAAATAACAAGTACATGTGGTGGCAAATCACGCATGCATGTGGTTAGAGTCCCGAGAACATGGGGTTGGGACATCAAAATGTGCTAACATATTGTAATGAGTATTATTGTACAATGACAAAGATGTGGATGGACAACATGAATTATACAGAAAATATGTATACAATATAGGGTTGGGAAATCGAAAAGCACTAACATATTGTAAAGCGGGGGCTAAACCATTGTATTAATAATGAAGGGGTGAATAGGCGACATAAGTCATACAAAAAAAGTTATGTATAAAATACATACCCAGCAACTGAATATACAATATACACACTTCAAGACCGCTAGGAAATGATTAAATGATTGACAATCAGAAATAATACAATGCTGGAGTACACAAGTTGAATGAATGTACTTCTGTTATAGAAGACAGAGTAAAATATTAGCTTATAAGGGTATGATTGTATCATCAAAAATGGTACGGTAATTGTTAGAAATAATTCAATGAATTATATTCAAATCGAGTTAACCTTTGTTAAGTTTGACGCTGTCTATCGTTCCAAATAAACTGAGTTCGTATTTTAATTATACTAAAGCGACTGGTACATTTAGAGCATAGAAATAGACAAAACGGTAGTTAACACTTATAGTAATTTGCAAAGACAATTGTGATTAGTAGCAACATAGGAAACATACGTATCTTCTGAGTAAAAACGATTAGATGGGGTCATAATGTTGAAAGTAATGGTAGTGTTTGGTGGTGGTGGTCGCTCAAGAAACAGAAATACATTTTCTGGTTACTGGTATTATGCATTTAGCTTGTGTTGGCAAAGTTACCGTTTTGAATTGATCGGTCAACAGATGTTCATTAAGCCTATTCTTCAATGACTTGTTGGATTTAAGATTCTTGAGGCTTGTTGGGAGGTTGTTCCAGGATTTTGGTCCAGTGATCGAAAAGGCTCGACAGGCAGTTTTTGTTTTCCTGTGTTCAACGTGAAGAGTATCATTATTTCTAGTGAATCGAGTGTTCTTTCTACCTCGAGAATATATGTGTCTTTGGCTGCCGGATGAATGTTTTTCTAGAAGATCTTTATGAATTCTGATCGACTCATGGAGTGCCAGTTTGTTGTCGATATTGAGTCACAGTAATTTTTCGGGGAGAGGACTTACGTGGTCTCGTTTTCTGTGGTTACCATCGCATGTTATTCTTGCCACAAAGTTTGCATAACGTTGCACTTTCTCTCTTTGAGTTTTGGTGCATTTCCTCCAATTGAAAGACAGTAGTTAATGAGAAAAAATACTAAAACGTGGACAATCAGTAATCTTTATTTGAAGTCCAATTCTTTTTTTTTGCTGAGTTTAGGAACAAAAGTGTTCGATTCAGTTTGGAACACAGAGTAGTTACGTGGTGTTTGAAGGAGAGATCGGGTTCAAACCATACTCTCAGACTTAAAGCTATATCTTCTACAGGAATGTTAGATTTGCCTATCCTGATAGAGAAATTCATTGGAACTGCTTTCCTTTTTGAGTTCGAGCCGAACAAGATGCATTTTGTTTTTTCAGAGTTGAGCTTTAGTCCATTTTATCATACCAAAATTTCAGGTTAATTATGGCTGTCTCAGCGTCGTCTTTCAGTGCATTCAAATCCGACGCCTTTCGGGAAAGCAATATTTGAACTTCATCGGCGTACATTACCATTTTCGCTTGATTTTTTAGTAATTAACAGTCGATGTCACTTACAAAAATCAGGAACAACAAAGAGCCAAGTATCGAACCTTGAGGGGCCTTGAAGGCAACTGTGGCAGAAATAGACATAGTTGCGTTATCGAGTTCAACTGATTGTTGCCGATTCATCAGATGACTTTCGAACCAAGTAAGGTCTAGTCCGATGTTGCGGAGCTTGCCGAAAAAAAATTGTATGGTTCACACTGTCGAATGCTTTCGATAAGTCTAGCAATACCAGCAGAGATATCTGCCCCTCATCAAAGCTTTTGTACAGATCTTCAGTGATGCTCATAAGTGCGTCTTCTATTGACAATTTTCGCCGACAAGCATACTGGCAGTCATCGAATAGCTTGTTTGATTCGAGGTAAACAATCAATTGGATAGATATTACTTTTCCTAGAATCTTGGATAGGACAGGCGGAAGACTGATTGGTCTAAAGTTGAGTGGTTCATTCTTGCCCCCAGATTTATGAATTGCTTTTATGATTGCACGCTTCCAGATCTCTGGAAAAGTTTCACTTGCTATGGAGGTGTAAATAACTGTGCTGATATAAGGTAAGGTAATTATAAGGCTGTCTTTCAGATATTGTAGAGCTAAACCATCTATTCCTGTAGAATTTGTGTTCCTTAAGGCAAATACAGCTAATTTTACTCCGTGTTGCGATCCTTGCTTTGGTTTCCATTTGACGCTTGCTTCTCGGTCGCTGTCTCCATCGTAAGCTTTTGGACTCAATATATATGTTGCATCGCTCTGTAATCCTTGATAAGCTTCCGGGGTTACCTCTTCAAAAACCTGTTTCCCAACTCCAGCGAAGCAGTTGTTAAACTTCTCTGAAGCTGCTTGAGTATTCGGATAAGAGGGCGGGGTGATATTTTTTGTGTAGGAAACAATTATTTTCAGTACATAACACGTTTATTTTTATTTGTTTTCCACTGTTCTAGTTCCTCATGATGGTATTTAATTTTTGCCCGCCTGACTTCTCATTTGACTTTTCTATTTTGAATTCAAAATAATTGTAACCTAGTGATGCTACGTTCTGCTCTGCTTTTGAGATATTTTTTAAGTGCACTTTCGTTTTGCAGTTTTTCTGTAATCCATTTAACCAGCATGCTTTTCATTGTTTTTGTTTCCGTTTGCGCCACAGCGTTTAGACATGTGAGAAGATAGTCTGTGAGTAATTGGGCTTGCTCTGTGACGTTATTTGTGCTATGTATCGGTTTTATCATCTCGACGTTTGTCACTATATGTGCTCTGAAATTATCCGCGGTGTAATTTCTTTTTGTACGACAGGTTATTTTGTATACTTGTTTCTTTTCTTTTTTGATCTTAATGGTGCAATTTAATTCATGGTAATCCGAGAAAGAATTGGGCTCCACGTCTGTGGTTACAATGTAGGACGGATTGTTACTTATGAGCAGATCCAATACAGTTTGAGATTAGGGTGTAATTTTTGTTGCACTTTTTATTTGCTGATAAAACCCGAGTCTCTCTAAAATCGGCTTCATGTTGTTGGATTTCAATTTCAATTGATTATCATCGAAATCTCCCAAAATGTACAGCGTTTTTCCTAGGCGGATAGCTTCCCAAAAATTTTCTTCGATGTATTGAACAGACTGTACACTTGCTTTGGGTGGTCTGTAAAGAGAACCAACTACAAACGATCTGTTTTTTTGTACCTGAATGTTCACCCAAAGGTCATCAACTTCATTGCTGTCGTTAAGCATTACTTGGGAAGAGGTAGATTTTTCTCGCACATAAATCACGGTTCCGCCTTCTTTCCTTTCTCTAGCTTTTCTATGAACATTGAAGCCGTCAATCTCAATGGAAGTAGTGTTAATGGCAGAATCCAGTCAGGTTTCAGTCAGACTTTGAATGTCAATTGAGTTTTCCTTCATCATAATTTTGATGTGATCCATCTATGTTCATAAGCTTCTAACGTTTATATGTTTAATCACGATATTATTTAGGTTCTGATGGGTATTTGCAGACATGGTTGCTGAGGGGTGGTTGCTGATCCCTGCTTGAACAGCTTGTGCCTCTAGTTATTTCTTTTTACTTACAGGACAGTTGGTGTCACTTTGGGATGATTGCAGAGGCATCTCTTCATCGAATATGGATGTTTCATTGTCGTATTGCAGAGGAGAATACCTATTGGAACACTGCACATTTGTTTCCACATGCTTGTTTTGCTTCGCTGCAATATTTTGTTGTTCGAAATGTGGCTTCAGAGGGTGGGTTTGTGCAAGACTTCTATGGTGGTCCACTTTCTTGGCTACAAATATTGAGTATTGAGTAGCTTCATCATTCTTAAGTTTGGTCGAATTAATCACAGTTTTTGTTACGATGTCCGGGTTTGTTTCATCTAAGATTGTGATTTGTATTTTGAGTAAGTTGCTGAGAATTGCAGGGGCTAGATCGCCAAAACTGCTATTGTACTTTTTGTTTTTATAATACTTTTCTATCTCGGAGAGGAACCTATCATCTTTTTTTATACCCAGTGAAGGCTTCGTAATCTCTTATGTAATAGAAGGATTCCTCCATTGCTTTGGTTTTTATCACCTCTAAGAGGTTTTCATTGTTAAGTCCTGTTTGTTTTACTAATGATCCTTTCACCGCGTGAATCATACAACATCCGTCTGCTAGTGTTGATTGTATTTTTAATCTTAAATCATTGAGAATGTTGTCTCTGTTGGTGTTCCTGGGGAATTGTTGCAAATTCTCCGTCACCTGCACTGGCATTTGTTCATCCGGCTTATTGCTTCTTGTGTCAGCAACGCCACCCTCATTTAGATTTTTAATATGCTCTTCAGCAACACACTTACTGACGTTATATAAGAATCTGGTTGCTAATTCTCGAGTCGCATTGCTTGTATGTTTGGGACATCCTTGCTATCGGTTCTGTTCTTTGTTGTTGAGGGTAGGTTGGAGCAGGGGAGATCGAACAGAACCAAGGTAAATAAATTTAGATCGATGATTGAAGAGAGGCATGGCTGAGGATAGCTGAACAGTGCTAGAGGAAAGAACAAATGGAGGGGGTAATATATGAAAGGGATTGGCGGGATAGGTAAAGGTGGAGTTTGGGATGAGGTTAGGGAATGGACGTGAAAGTGGGAGCTAGAGGAAATAACGGGTGGAAGGGAGTAATATATGGGAGGGGTTGACGGGATAGGTTATGTTGGAGTTTGAGTTGAGGGTAGGGAAAAGTAACGAAAGTGGGAGCTCGAGGAAAGAATGGGTGGAGGAGGGTAATATATGGGAGGGATTAGCGGAATAGGAAGTGTCGGAGTTTGGGCTGAGGTAAGGGGATATTGACGAACGGGGAGGATTGGGGCTGTGCTGCAAGCATAGTTAGACGAATTTGTGTGAGTCGTGTAGAGTGGAGGAGGAGGGTAGGAGAAGAAATGACGGGGCGCTGGAGAGACGCTATTGCTGCGACCGTGTTGAAAAGACGTTGCATGGGAGTTAATTGTATTGGGATGATAAGGAGTCACTGATTGGTGATTTTTAGTTTCTATTTTAGTTTGGGGTTAACGAGAGGACGCTAGGATGTGAGTCGTCTGCGAGTAGATGTCCTTTGCTGACGTGTGATGGGGTGATGATATGAGATGATGGCCAAATGATGGAGGGGAGTAGAGGGAGGGAGGAGACCAGAGTAATGATTGCTTGCTTCTGATATTGTTATAGTTTAGGGATGGCAATACCTCTACCCTCTGAGGAACGTAACGTGCTATCGTGTTGAAAATTTTGATAATTCACTATTGTTAAGCCTAGCATTCTCTGAATGAAGCAATCGTTCGTCGGGGGTACCAGTGAATTCGTCTCTTAGTTTTCCTGTTGGGATAACATTGAGCTTCAATGAGTGTGACAAAGACTCATGAAACGACGCCTCTGTTCCATTGTTTTCCGATTGAGGGGTTCTGCCATGTACATCATAGCATTTTGGTTTTTCGTTAAAATTGCCGCTGTTATTTTGACTACTATTTCATTTTCAACGTAGTCCGTGAGCACAATAATGTAATTTTTGAATGGATTTGCGCTCACATTGATTTTAGACAGAGCACCATAATCGTTATTATTTATCTTTTCAAAAGCGCATCTATCTGAAAGGTCGGACGTTAGCACATTTTTCATGAGGATATCGCCAAGGAGTATTGTCTTAGGGGCCTTGGTATTTTCTGTTGACCCAGTGCTGGTGCCTGACTTCACAGTGAGCCGGCTTTGCTGTTGCGAATTTCTCTGCTAAGGTGACAATTAAAGGCTTGTATCGGAGGAATAAATTGGAGTTATGGACTCCGTTTCAGAGCTACAAGGGGTGGGAGATGGAGAGCTCAGCTAAGTTGGGTGAGTATCTGTCACCGAAAGAGCAGCCCTGTAGGAGAGGGTAGGCTTCTCCTTATCGTGTTTTGGGGCACATGCGCTGGCCACCGGAGTGGGTGGGTAATGCGGCAGCTCTATGTTTATAGGCTTGCTGGTTCTGGTGTATTTTTAGCTTTTGCATGATACGCAGTCGCCATTATTCATGGCATGTTCCACTATAACACATGCAGCAAGATTTGCTCCTGTTGGCAGTGTGGCTGTGGGGCGGCATGTCTTTTATTCAAGGTTAAATCTCAGTGAAGTAGACCCCTTAGAGGGTTTGTTGTTGGAGGGGCTTAGAGAGCGTCTTATTAGCTTATCATTTTAGGGCTCTGCGTTAAGAGGAGGATTCGTGACCTTATATTGTGCAGGATAGTGTTTGGTTATTGCCTATCGTTCAAACACATTTAAATCTCTGTTCAATCGTTCAAAAACATTTCAAATCTTTGTCCAATCTATTTTACCGCCTTGTTCCTACATGCTTTTATCACTTTTATTTACTTATTACAAACTCTTTGAAATAAGAAAAACAATAAATTCAGAAAGAGATAGTGACAAATAATTAGCTAGTAATTTCAACAAATGCTGACTAAGCCTATGCAAAGATGTTTGATGTAAACTTAATCGGAAGATGCAGGTACAATATATTATTCTATTGATAGAAGGAAATCGCACCAAATAAGTGTCTTAGATTATAACAATTTGTTTAAATTCTCCAAAACTTTGTTAATATTTAGAAATAATTCAGACAAGAAGGAACTAATATTTTTGCTAAAAAATATAATAAATGTTGACTGACCAAAACGAGATTTGTCATAGCGTAAACTTGAAAATTCAGAAATAAATACTCTCATAATCTTTCATCTTAACTGGAAATTTTTGAGTTGTCGTTCACGTTACCATATGTTCCTCAGAGCCTCCCATTTGCGCAGGTTGATGAGACATAACAAGAAATGATCTAATAATCTCTGTTAGTGCATGAAGTACTTGATGGTGAATTTGCAGTCCGTTAGGTCGATAGGCCTATACTGCGGTGCAATTTACTCGAGGAACCGGAAAGAGTCCTAAGCTTAACACGAGAGGAGAGGCAGTGGAAAAAGGGCTGGAGGTAGAGAGCAGCATCAGCTACTCATAACCATGGGATGGTGAGAGACGCGCACTTGTGTACACATTTGTCGGAGCCGCACACAACTCCGATGTTTCAGATAATGCATGCCCAAAAAGGCTGCTGAAATGTAGATAATTTTCACAAATAAATATAAGGTCGAGCATAAAAAAATCGAAAACTTCACTTATGACGGGCAGAACTGATTTTGGGCGATAATTTTTTGTTCGTTTTGCTTTAATTTCCACTACTTCAGTTTTCTCCACATGGGAGCCCAGATACTTCGAACACTGAACTTCTTCCAATACCTCTCCATTTAGGAGGACACTAGTTCTGTTCGCATCGACATTCCTAGAGCATCTCATTACTTAGCTTATTCCCACGTTCACTAGAAGCTGCATCCTCTCACACTCTTCCAAACTCCTACAATTGCCTACACAGCTTCTTCTCCGAATCCCCCACCAGTGCCGTATCATCCGCAAACAGTAACTGGCTCAACTGCCAATTCCATAGACTTCAAGCCACGACCCAATACACTCGCATTCACCTCCCTGACCACTTCATCCGTGTAGAGATTGAACAGCCAGAGAGACATAACGCAGTCCTGTCTCAGACCCACAGTCACTGATCCATTCACTCACCTCACTCCCCCACCTGACACTTGCTCTGCTACCACATCGTTTCCCTTCGCAAGGTACTTCTCACAGCCTTGCCTTACTGCAAAAATCTGAACGGCTCACACTCTACCACTCCTGAAACCAAATTGTTCTTCTCCAATGTCTCAGCATTAATTTTGATCATCATATCCTCATACAGCGGAACAACGCAAGCACTGCGCCACTCAATCGGTACCACGGCCGCCAGAAAACACGAATTCAGTTGCCTCACCAGCCAACCGACAATCGTTACTCCATCTCTTTTCAGACACTCAGTCGCAATGCCGCTTAAACCAGGGGCTTCCTATGATTTCATCTCATCTACCGCCTCCTGCAGCTCTTCCCTAGTAAAGTCCGCAACAAGTCTCC
This sequence comes from Gammarus roeselii, assembly GCA_016164225.1. Classification (NCBI taxonomy): domain Eukaryota; kingdom Metazoa; phylum Arthropoda; class Malacostraca; order Amphipoda; family Gammaridae; genus Gammarus; species Gammarus roeselii. The sequence goes on along the minus strand of SDVV010016923.1, from coordinate 1,122 downwards.
CAAACCGGCATCCGGGCACCACCACTCGCAGCAACAATGTCGGCCTCTCTGTCGTCCACGTATCCTGTAATATATTCAGAAGAAATTATCAAAAAGTTGTGTCCAGATATCTTGGAGACCATTTTAAGGTAGCTGTAAGAGAGTTTTTGACATAGCCCAAAATGTCAGGCAGAAGAGGAATGGTTTTGTGGACTTTATTACCCGTTGTGCTATCCTGTTAGAACAAAATTCCTTGTTGGTCTGGCATTTATCGTAATTGCTGTTTCTTCTCCGTTATTGGAGATGGAACTCGAGAGAATGCGACTATTTTCGTGGCCTAATGCGTAGGATCATCCAAATATCTTGAATAAAAGAACAATTTCATCATCAAGCTATAGGCTTAATGTTGTTTGCATATTGTGCTATAATTATTTTGTGCGTTCTATCTGTGTTTAATGAGTGACATATTTTTGGCCGAAACTGTCGTAAAGCTGCTAAGTGCAGCTACCTGCGAAAGATTGTAGGTAATTTTCCTCAAATCTGAGACCCAGATAGTAACGCGGATTGTGTGGCTAAATCAACTTTTTCAGGTTAAAAATTGTAACTAATTTCTTAAATAACAGAACTAGTTTAATACTCAGTTATTTATGTATCTATAGACATACAGCTGTTTCCTCTTTTTAGGAGGGTGGCTAAGTTAGGTTGACACAGAGGAGGGAGACGCCCAATCTCCCAGCCACAAGACCGCTGGGTCCTTGCCGAGGCTCGATCTCGTGACATGCAGCACTAGAGGCTGACACTGCAGTCGAATACGCAAACCACTCGGCCGGGCGGCCGATTGATATATAAAGGTATATCACATAACTAAACTCGGTTAATACTCAATTTAAGGTATATTAAATAGCTAAACTCGCCCAATACTCAGTTATAGGGTGTATTAAATAACTAAACTCGCCCAAGTTATTTAGGCCAAATTAAATTACTAAACTCGCTTAATGCTCTGTTATACAGCTAATGGCCACGACCAGCTGACTGACAGGACAGCCTAAGTCGATCACGTCGGCCAAAAAGGCAGAGGCCACGAAAATGTGGCCCCTCTGAAGACAAAACCTCACAGCCTCCAGGTGGTCTTCAGAAACAAAA
>SDVV010016922.1:0-14113 GCA_016164225.1 Gammarus roeselii | reverse complement strand
CATGACGCACCAGAATTCATAGTAATCCCGGGTGAACAAGGAAGAACCAAAACCTACCCAGTAGCAACATGGCCCCCAATGTGCAAAAAATGCCTAGAATACGGCCACGTCATCGCATACTGTCAGCCACACGCACCCCAACGTTGCAAGAAATGCGCTAAATATCGAGCGAAGTAACGCTAAACAAAGGATTAACAAAATAGACAAACACCAAGTAACTGTCGAAATTCATCCGTTCTTCAATGCTACAAGACTAATTATATATACTTCCAAAACTGACCTAAGGGCTTTTGCAGCAGGTTTAGCAAAGGATTATGGAATCACGAACGTTTCCCTAGCAGAATGGATTAAACCACTAAACATCCACACCACCGCGTACCAAATCACTTTCCCAGGATGTGACACACCGGAATTCAGAGAAATCCCGGGCGAACAAGGAAAAACAAAAACTTACCCAGTGGCGACATGGCCTGCAATGTGCAGAAAATGCCTGGAATACGTCCACGTCATCAAATACTGCCAGCCATACATACCCCAACGCTGTAAGTGGTGCGCCGGCGAGCATGACCGAAAGGACTGCACAGTCCGCCAACCTGAATGCTACCACTGCTCATGAGGCAGGCGACCGCGACTGCTTAACGCAGATGGACCAAAAAGCAATGACAATCATACAAAACGACCGCAGAGTCATACGAAAACAAGCCATCTGAATCTTTTACGACGAAAACATAAGCTGACTTAATTTAAATTACGCCAAAGCAGTTAAATCTACAACTAAGTCTACCCCATCAGACAATACTCGCGTACAGTTAACACAAACTATTACCATGACCCCAAAACCCCTCTCCAGTACTAACAATACCACAACCAGTCCAGCGACCGCCCTAGTAATAGAGGCGGGCGCCCCAAACAATGACCCCACCAGTGCCCAGGAAAGCACTGCGATGGATGCTGCCTCTGTCTACTACAAGGAGAGGTCCAAAAACCCGAAAATCAATAGGCCAAGAGACGAAAATTTCTCCGACGACGACCGTGGGATACGCGACAGCCTCTCGCCTCGAAGCAAAAATATAAGCAGCACCCCACAAAATACAGCTCGCCTCGATCAGAGCGTTGAACGATTTCTGACCGTCTTAACTGCAACCGCACCCAGCGAAAACTAAAGTGAGGTATTCAACCCTCAGCTAACATGACCAACACCAGAACATATCACAAGTGAGAACGACCATCACCTGCGCGAGGACGCGTTGAAAATCTTCAACGAAGAACTGATAACCCAAACCACTGATCTACCATGCATCGCACTCGACTCAAATATCCTAACGACTACTACTCAGCCCATCACAATGTTTAAAACAAACCTCCATAGAAGAGAAATGCGCTCGCTCAAGAAGCAAGCAACAGAAAGATCGTACTCCCTTGTCCTCCTCCTCCTACAAGAGCACTCACAGTCGAGAACGCAGTGAGTCTAGGAAATCATGTTCTACAGAACGCTCATGCGAACGCTCTCGATCTAGGACACCTGCGCCTCATAGTCAAGAACACCGCGAAAGTTCCTACAAACAACGCGACCGCTCCAGACCATCAAAATCTGGGAGTGAAACAAATCTGAAATGAACAACAACACAATACTTCAGTGGAATTGCCAGGGACTTAAAAACAAGAAAAATTAATTATTATCGCTAATCTCCACCCATAAACCTTTGGTGGTAGGCCTCCACGAGATCAAACTCTGAGACACAGCCACCTTCTCTTATCTCTCAATATGTCATACACCGTCGCGAAAGTCACAATAATGTGACTGCACACGGCGGAGTGGCACTGATGATCCATCTAAGCATACCTCATCACCTCCTCCCTCTGAGAACAGAACTCCAAGCTGTCGCAGTGAAGATATGTATCTCAAGACCTATTACAGTGGTATCTATCTACTCGTCACGAAACCACGACCTCACGGAGGCACTAATGACTGATCTCCTTAACCAACTGCATCATCCCGTACTCCTCCTTGGAGACTTCAACAGCTAACACGAAGTGTGGGGATGCGTGAGAAAAGACCACAGAGGAGTGATGATGGCCAACACCATAGACACTCACAACCTGGTCCTTCTCAACGACGGACAACCCACACGGATCACCCTCAAAAGTGAAACCGCCATCGATTTATCAATCTGTTTCCCTACTTTAGCTCCCCAACTCGTTTGAGGAGTCCTGCCTTCAACACATGACAGTAATCACAACCCAGTGATCATATCGCTCCTTACTAACCGACCAAACAATCCTGACGCTCGAAAACTGCGATTCAACTATTGGAAAGCCAGCTGGGAGGAATACTCGATGCATGTCGCATGGGACAATGTGGAGGGCCTTCCCGAAGACATTTCAGTGCGCGACCTTATCATACATCTATACGAGAAATTTCAAAGTGCAGCTACCGCATGAATTCCCCAATATTTACCCTCAACCTTTTTTTCCAAAACCTTGGTGGTGCCCGGAGGTACAAGGAGCAAAGGATTGGCGTGACAGGATGTGCGAGGCCTTCCGCTGCGCACGTCCCCTCAAGAACCGAGTAGCCTGGAAAAGGGAAACTTCCGTGTTCCGCTAACTTAGCGTGGAGAAGAAACGAGATAGCTGGACCCAATTAGTTGATACAAACAATCGAAACACCTCTCTTTCCCAAGTGTGGGGAAAAATCGGACGTATCCAAGGTCGCCCCGAGCGACCTATCTCCATGCTGTCAGACGAAGACACTTTCTATTCTTCATACGCGGACTTTGCGAACAAACTGGTTTAGACTTTCAGCCAAATATCACAATCAACAAATTATACGGCTTCTTTCCAATGGGAAAAGATCCTAAGAGAAAGTGAGCATATCGACTTCACTTCTGCAAATGAAGAATTCTACAACAAACCTTTAACCATCCATGAACTACAATATGCAATTGACCACACACGTAAAACCTCACCCGGGCCGGACCGAGTGCACATCAACATGATCAAACACCTTCCTGACAGCGCTCTCTAGCACCTATCAAATGAGTTCAATACGTTGTATTCAAATTCATTCTTCCCCAACCAATGGCGGAAATCCGTAATTATTCAGATACCCAAACCCGGAAAATGTCACAGCGACCCACAAAACTATCGTCCCATTGCCCTAACTAGCGTCCTATGTAAGACTAATGAAATAATGATAAACTCACGCCTAGTCGACTACCGTGAAATGCATGCAGGCCTTAACAACATACAGTGCGGTGGCCGTAATCGCCACTCCACAACGGACCACCTCGTACGATTAGAATCAGACATTAGACAGGCCTTCGTCCGAAGAGAACATGTAGTTTCCATATTTTTCGACGTTGAAAAAGCATACGACACTACGTGGAAATACGGGATCATGAAGGATCTCCACCGTAAAGGCTTGAGAGGTCGGCTACCACTTTTCATCCACCAATTTTGACAAAATCGCACCTTCAGGGTCAAGGTTGGCGACACTCAGTCTCCGTCGTATCCGCAAGAAATGAGCGTTTCCCAGGGAAGTGTCCTCAGTGTCACTCTTTTTATCTTCAAAATCGATCAGTTAGCCAACGTTCTTCCCAGAGACGGAAGACTGCTCTCATCGCTATACGTGGACGACCTACAAATAAGCTACAAACACCCCAGCCTCATAACAATTCAACATGAATTCCAGAAGTGCCTAAACCTAGTCGGGAACTGGACTTCCCTAAACGGATTCCGATTCTCGCCCTCTAAAACTAGAAGCATGCACTTTACCCTTGTGCCCGGTTTACACCTGAAACCAGCCGTAACGCTGCACAACACCCCTCCAGTATGCGAAGAAACGATCAAATTCCTGGGTCTTGTGTGGGACCCTAAACTCACGTGGCGACCCCACATTGCAGCCCTGGCGACTCGATGCAAAAGGTCGACGGGACTCATCCAATCGGTAACATCCCTGAAGTTCGGTGCCGACATGGACACCGGAATTACGTTGTTCAGAGCAATAATACGATCGCGCATGGACTACGGAGCCGTCGTCTACGGATCTGCAGCTAAAACTACTCTCGACCATCGCAAACAATGCTTTGCGTATCACAACCGGCGCGTTCCGCTCCACTCCAATCGGATCACTTAACGTGCTTGCTAACGAACTTCCACTTCCGCTCCGGCGAGTCAAACTTTCACTACAATACTATTTTAAGACTAGAAGTCTTATCAACAACCCAGCAATCAGCCACATCACTAACATATCCGATAAGCGCTTTTTTGCGGCTAAAAAGAATATATGCCCACCGTTTTCCCTATGTGTAGACAACCTGCTGACCGCGCTTAACATCAATCGTAAAGCTATTTAGCCTTCATTTTCCTACCAAATCGTTCAAATTAACACACCAACATGAATGATCAACCCACCACCGGTCAACCTAGACCTGCAAATCTACCCTAAAGCAACTACTTCAACCAACGCGTACCGGCAGGAATTCCTAAGACTACTCGAGGAAGAATATTTAGAGCACCGCCACATATACACTGACGGCTCCAAAACCGCGGACGGAGTGGGAGCCACCGCTGTGTGTGGGGACACCCCACTCTCGGCCACCCTCTCACAAGAGGCCTCCGTGTTCTCTGCGGAGTTTCGCTCACTCGAACTAGCCGTCTCTATCGCAAGAACACATCGCTTCCCCAAATACGTCGTATACTCAGAAAATCTGAGTGTCCTCACCCAGCTTGAAACACTGCACTATGAACATCCAGTTCTACGTAAGATGCAGCACGATCTCTTTGTGATGACCGAGACGGGTCAGGCAGTGAAATTCTGCTGGATCCCCGGGCACGCTGGACTAAGAGGAAACAAACTTGCGGACTCGCTTGCTAAACTGGCATCTACTCACCAAGAACAATTTTTTGCAATACATTACCGGGACTGGTTCCCTATCATCAACCCCCATATAACATCCCGATGGGATGAAATATGACAACAGAGTGGACAAAAAATGCTTTCAGTCAAACCCACAGTCGGAGAATGGGAAACAAAGTTCATCAACAGAAAATATCAAGTGTTCATCAACCGCTTGTGCACGGGACACACGTGGATAACTCACAACCACCTGATAGATGTCGACATAAGACCAAACGCGCCACCTTGCCCCTGTTGCCACCAAGTGGCTATCAGCGTGAAACACTTACTGATGGATTGCAACGCACTCGCGGCAGCCCGACGAGCGTTCCTAAATCTCCCGTGCAACCTACAAAGCCTACTCACGGACCCAACCTACCGTAAAAAGCTTATCGCTTTCGGAAAACACACCAGACTATACGAAGCTGTCTAAACCCCAAACACCTGTACAAGTGAGGTGATCTCTTCACCCCATTACGCACAAAAATAACACATTTTACGACGATACGCGTTAGCTCTTTGCTCTCTAGTTCGCGCTAGTACGCGAATATGTCGCTATTGAAATATCTGCTGACTTCTTCTTGAGATGACTAATATTTTCGCACGCGAGGCCGTGCGAACTTACCTGAACCAACGACGGTCGCGCCCTACGGAGGAGCCTATTATGACTGACGTTGAGGCTCTGGTAGAAATGAGGCTCAAGTCTAATCTAAGGAATCCAACAATTTTTTTTCAATCTGTTATTATTCTCTGATGGCAGCAACTGAAACAGTGAATGATCCGACCAATTGACCTGTTAACAGTGAACTGTTTTTTGGTATCGAGAAATCTCAGTGACTGGTACTCTTCTTGACAGAACCAGTTTGCACAAAGTCAATTTAATCTTTACTTTTAGATGAGACGTAATTGATAAACTCGGAAGAGCCTTCATAGTTGGAAATGTATACTTATTGTAGAATGAAACCAAAAAATAAATGTTAAACTTGTTCTGGGCTGCTCAGGTCAGTTTTTCTTACAGGGTGTAAAATACCGATGGGTATAAATTTGGAGTTTGTAGGAGCGCCTTCAATAAACGCTTGTACAATATTACCAAGAAATTCTGAACCACCTTGTTTTGTAGATACTGAGGTGTCCAGTTTAAACTAACAATCTAAATTGTAAATGAAATGAATTCTTTAAATCTCGCAACATTTGCTTTTATTGGAGGTTATTTATCAGTTCACTCTGTGGCACATCGTAGACAACATGGACATGAAGATATTAATCCACGAAACAATGGGAGAGACTGAAACGGATGCAACATTAGGCGACATTGCATGAGATCCACGACTTTTTGAAAATGCGAGGCTATCCATTCGGCGGAGGTACCAGAGCAGCTGCTGCACATTTCGGTAAATAATCATCCGATCCTCCAATATTCGTCTGGCTTTACTTATATTTTAGAGACACGGAAATGTAAGTTAGCTCTTGACAGTCATGAACAAGTGCTTATTTAGGGGTGCTTCTACCTAATGTCGAAGTTTGTACCTTTCGTTTTTTAACACCATGTATATTGCTTTCCAGGCGACCCAGACTCTTCTCAAGTCACCGGCTGTCACTTTGGCGGGAAACGAACGTTTTCAAGCTTGTATACAGGCATGACAAGCAATTGTTTCTTCATGCAACCCTCATCTTTTAATCCTTGCAGCACACTATTCAAATAAATAGACCTGTTTTTGGAATAAACCGGTACTCATCATCATTCTGATAAATAATTGTACAGCGAGTCGATCACTTGCTCACCCCGTGCGCTGTGTTGGCTCGTGTACTTGTTTTCGCAGGAAACTGTCTGTTTCTATGAAACTAACTGAAAATCATCTCAGATTAGATTAGGCGCCTGTCTCCAGAAGAGCCAGACGCGAGTCATCGCAAGCTCCTCCGTAGGACACTATGTTCATCGATTCTGGTAGGCTTGCACTCCGCTGAGTGCGTAAACATTGAATTTTCCAAAATCGAATAATTTAGTCATTTCAACTGTGGTACATAAGCATGCTGGTGCATACAAAAATAAATTCATCGACGAAAGGGGGTTTATAGAAAGCTCTACGAACAGATCCTAGTTAATGTGCTCTGGTATCGCTGTCGGTGTACATTGTGGGGTGGGGAGACCGACCACTCCGCCTGCACCAGTATTTCGTTTTAACACTACTTCGAATTGGCGGGTTTGTTTGCCGAAAGCGATTCGCTCATTTCGGTAGGTGGGGTCAGTGACTAAACTTTCTAGAATGCAAGGGGGATTTTAAAAGACACGCCGAGCCGCTGCGAGTGTGTTACACTCCATCAATAAGTATCTTGCTGAATCCAACCTGTTGGCTACAGGGACATTGTGACACGTCCGGTTCCATGTCTACGTCATACAGTTTTTTTGGGTTATCCATGTGTGTCCCGCGTACAAGCGGTTGATGACTATTTGGCCTCTTCAGTAGAAGAACTTTGTGTCCCTTTCTCCCACCGAAAGTTTGACTGAAAACATTTTTTTTGTCCGCTCAGCTGTCACATTTTGCTCCATTGGGTTGTTACATGGGAGTTGATGATAAGGAACCAATCACGGTATTGTACGGTGATGAATTGTTCTTGATGAGTAAACGCCAGTTTAGCAAGAGAATTGGCGAGCTCATCACCCTTTAATAATTCGACCGCAGAATTCGACCGCTTGGTCTGTTTTGGACATCGAAAAGAGGTCGTTTTGCATTTTACGTTGAGAGGGGTGTGCAAAATACTGAGTTTTGAGCTGAGCGAGAACACTCGTAATGTGTGAGAATACGACGTATTTGGGGAGGCGATCTGTGTTGTGCTTGAGATGGTCAATTTGAGTGTGAACAGTTCTGCAGAGAAAACAGAGGCATCTTGTTGGAGGTAGCCGAACGTACGGGAGGTTTCCCAGCACACAGCGGCAGCTGCCACTCCGTCGACACCATTGGAGCCGTCAGTGTATGTATGGCGGTAATGTCGATATTGTTCGTAGAGAAGTCTTGAACACTTCCGGTAGAACGTATTGGTTGGAGTAGTTGCTTTTGGGTATATTTGCAAATCTAGATTAACTAGGGTGGGTTGATCATCCATGTAGGTGTTTCGAATCGAAGAATTCGGTGAAAAAATTCTAACTTAATAACCGTGCGATTTATGGCCAGTAAGGTCAGTAAGTTGTCCATGCGTAGGGAGAATGGCGAGCATATATTTTTATAAGCCTCAAAGAGGCGTTTTTACGAAAATGTTTGTGATGTGGTTGAGGGCTTGGTTTTTGATTAGGCTCCTAGTCTTGAAATAACTATTGAAGCGAGAGGTTGTCTTGCCGAAGAGGAAGCTCGTTGGCTAGCACGTTCAGAGATTCTATGGGAGTGCAACGATTGTGAATCGCATAGCGTTGTTTGCGATGGGAGAGAGAGAGATTCAGAGTCGTATTAAAGTTTTGAACAACGTCAGGTCGATGTCCATATCAAACCCGAATTTCAATGATGTTACCGAGCGGATAAGTCCTGCTGATCTATTGCAGCGGGATCGCTTGGCTGTTATGCGAGTTTGCCTTGGGAGTTAGGGTTCCACGTATGACTCGGAAATTTGGTGGAGTCTTCGTATACTAGAGGTTTGTTGTTGCAGTGTTGGGGCTGGTTTTAGCTAAATTACAATTACAATGCATGGTTTTAGTTTCAGAGTTTCGGAGGACGAGAATCGGAATCCTTAAAGGAAGCCCAGTTCCCGGCATGGCTTAGACACTTCTGGAGCTCATGTTGAATTGTTAGAAGGCGAGGGTCTTAATAGCTTCTTATGTGAATCGTCCACGTATAGTGCTTAAAGCAGTCCTCCGTCAGGAGGGAGGATGTCAGCTAGCTGACATAAAAGAGAAACACTGAGGACTCGCTCATTTCCTTCGGATAAGATTGCGACAGTGTGTCACCTTTCTTGACTCTAAAGGTATTGTTTTTTAGAAATTGGTGGACAATCCGTGGTAGAAGGCCTTTGCGACGAAGATCTTTCACAATGCCGTATTTCCTTATTGTGTCCGATGCTTTTACAACGTTGATAAATATAGAAACTCCAGGCTTTTTCGAACGAAAGCCTGTCTGATTCTAGTCATATGAGGTGGACTGTCGTCGAGTGGTACTTGCAGCCTCCGTACTGGATGTTGTTAAGGCCTGCTTGCATTTCGAGGTAGTCGACAAGGCGTGGGCTTGTCATTCTTTCCATTGTCTTACAGAGGTCGCTGGCAAGGGCAATAGGATGGTAGTTATGTGGGTCACAGGCATTTTTGGGTTTGAGTATTGGGATGATTACGAATTCCTGGCACTGACGATGAAAAAAATGAGTTGAAATATATTATGTTGAACGCTTTTAAGAGGTCCTCGAGGGCACCTTCAGGTAGATATTTGATCATAGTAATGTGCACTCGATCCGACCCGTGTGAGGTTTCGCAAGTATGGTCTATAGCATACTGTAGTTAATGGAAAAATAATATTTTGATGCAGAGTTCTCAGTTTTGGAATTAAAATCAATATGTTCGCTTTCAGAATTTTTTCCGTCTGGAAAGCAGCCGTGTGATTTGTTGATGGGGATATCTGGCTGAAGTAGCCGCTTCCGGTGGAGCGCGGTAGCGGCTACTGCTCCTACTACGTTGAACCTACTCGGAATCTACGCTAAACCTACTCAGTATCTACGTGAAACCTTCTCGGCATCTACGTTAAACCTACTCTGTATCTACGTTAAACCTACTCGGTATCTACGTTAAACCTACTCTGTATCTACGTTAAACCTACTCGTTATCTACGTTAAACCTACTCGTTATCTACGTTAAACCTACTCGGTATCTACGTTAAACCTACTATGTTACTACGTTAAACCTACTCTGAACCTACGTTAAACCTACTCTGAACCTACGTTAAACCTACTCTGAATCTACGGTAAACCTACTCTGAATCTACGGTAAACCTACTCTGAACCTACGTTAAACCTACTCTGAACCTACGTTCACCATCTGTAACATTTTATTTCTGCTCTGTGATTTCTAATAACATTAATTCCCGTTCTTTTTGATACAAGATGTTTAATGTGGTCCAGTTTTTACGTCATGTTAGGTTCAAGTATCTAGTGATCCTAACCTTACCAATAATTATAGATTTTTTTTATTCAAGTTTCGTGCATACATATGATATTCAGTCATTGCTTGATGCTTCATACATATCAAATTTATCCAATTAGCTTCACATTTTTGTTATAGCTCCCACTGGTTAACCTAACGAAGAATTATGCGTCATCGTTAGAGATTTTTTCTTGCTTACGTATGATATTCAGGCATTGATTTAGGATTATACATATCAAATATCTCCACTTGGCACTCTATACATTTTGATCTATTCTTTGCAGTTTTTAATACACTCTACCATTTTGGATTGAGTAAACACCCCCATTTTAAACTTTGATTGTATGAATGTTACAGGTGATTCACATTATTTTTGATTTGACTCAATTCTACATCACTTTTAAATGTTATTCATATCCATCAAAACCTAACCTAACCTTATGTATGATATTCAGTCATTGATATATACATATGAAGCCCTACACACGACTCAAAATATCACTTTAACATACATGGTATATGTGTACATGTGTATGTTTATGCGTAGTGTATAACAAAATTTAACATTCAAAATTTAAATAAAATTCCAACATTTTCGAGGCGCGGACCTTACTTTAGTAGCCAAATTATCGCTTCAATAGACAGACTTGGCTCTGTTATCAGTCGAAAATTTCGAAATTTTATTGAAAATTTGGATGTTACATTTTTTTACACATTTTTTTAAACTCGTGCACACTACGCATGAATATACACACGTACAAATACAGAGTCAACGTTGTGATACTGTTGAGGAAGGATGGATATAGCTTGGTTTGGCGTTTTATCAGTACTTGTCGGGGGGAGGGAATGGGGGGTGTGCACTAAATTTCCAGAAAAAAAGAAGAAGTTGAATAAAGATTTTAATAAATTTATAAATAAATGTAAAGCTAAACAAGCCGTTAAAATAAAAAAGTCGCATTTACAAATCGCGGATTGGGTTTCAACCCTTCCTAAATACATCGGGCCTAAACTGGGAGACTTTCTTATCAATTCATTATCCTACGTGGCTCATCGCCGCTGTCATCAAAGATCACGTACCTGCTTGCTGCAAAACTGTGTCCAGCAATGACGCCGGTCAGCATTGGTTTAACAATGAACAAAACTGAGACAACCTCTGATCAACGAAGTCTGTCGTTGGCTTTCTCTTTAATTGCTGAATTGAGTTGTTACCTTTCCCTTACTACTACAACCTTTCCATTTCTTGATCTTTTATTGCAATAATTACACGCAGGCACACGATGCTCTCTAAGATGTTCTACTTCAGAACTAATCTTCTAACTATCAAAAGACAACTCAGTTTGGGCCAAAAGGTCTTCTTACACTTGTAAACACACGAGTCACCCTATGAAGATGTGGGAGGCTGTACCGGTCAGCACGGGAGCAGCAGATAGCGGCCGCTCCTGAACCCTGAGGTCTGCACTGGCCCGAGCCACCACGCGGTCAAACGTGGCTGGGTCCAACTCGTGCCTGGGGACAGACAGGAGTCAGACGGGCCGGTGGAAAGGTAGGCTGAACATAGATCAAGCGGGGTTAGAGTTGACAATAGAAGTTTGGGGACTGTAGAAGTGAATTCCAGCGCAACAGAGATCTGCATTACGGCGGGGTTAGGCATGACAAGTTAGATTCAACTCGGGAGTTATGGTTCATCCTATTTGTTTCAATAACACTGCGAGCATTCTACGGTTCCGGCTTTAGTCCGTGGTCAGTTGCAGGATTGCGCTCATCAGGAATGGTCGATGCTTGAACTTCCCTGCGACTTAGTATAAAGCAATACACAATGCTTTCAAAATTTTGCTAAAATGTCAATCTGCGGGAAAGATCATTGCCAGTTAATTGACGGTTGGTTTCGCGGGTTCGTTTAAGTGGTTAGCGAGCCTTGCCGCAGTGTTTTGGGTTCTGTTTGTGCACAAGTGAGCCTTTGCATTCTAATCCAATCTATCTATTGGTAAACGAATACTTTTGATTTCTTACTTGCCGTTCTTGTGACCGTCCAGTCACTTAATTTATCTTCACTTCTCGGCCGTATTGTGATAAAGAGATAAAGTCTTCACTTCTCGGCCGTATTGTGATAAAGAGATAAAGTCTTCACTTCTCGGCCGTATTGTGATAAAGAGATAAAGTTTAACTGCTTCAATTTGAAAAAGCGTAATGCAATCGCCGTGGCAGTGGCAATTTCGTGTTGCTTGTATGCCATATTTTGGTTAATGAACAATATTCAGCCTCTTTCAAGGTGTAATTACTCAACTCAGGTAAATACTGCAAGAGTACAAACGACGTCGATGATTTTTAAGCCTTCAATGAATGTTTACAGCACTTTTCAGTAGAATATTTACCAACAAAATTGTGTCGATAATTCTTCTTGTAAAAGAAGTATATCATGAAAAAATACTCATACAATAATATATTTTAGGGGACTTTTCATAATCAATTGAACTGTTACTGTTATCGGAAAAAAATAATGGCATTTGGATGACTGTATTGGTCTCTTGCTGAAAGCCGGTTCCACTAATTATTCATATGAAAGGCCTTCGAATCGCGATTTAAAAGCGCTCTCCTCATCTCGAATTTTTTGCCGCAAAGTATGGCTTTGGCGTTTAGTCGGCCTACCGCGTGCTGGTAGGCCGACCTCGCCCTTCTATGCACACAAGGAAATGGCTTCATCGTATTTGTTTTTACAATTTATATGGTGAAACGAACACGAACAGCTGCGAATGGCTAAACCTGTCCTCAGCAATTACTCTGAAGGATCAGTATTCGCTGAATATTGTGCCGTATAATCACTTGACCTGCTGTTCTGTGTCTGCCTCAGTGGCTTGCATTCATGCATTAATGAGAAACAAACTGCCACATGCTAGATCAATGGAGCCCTTTGTAATCTAAACCGAATGACATAAAATACATTATTATTCATCTGATTTAGAATTGAAAAATATACGGATTGAGTAGAAACGAAATTGTGACCATTTGTAATTCTTTTGACCATCCACGTTTCATATTGTTGGATGAGGCGGCTTACAACATGCTCATGTGCTTCCCTGCACTTGGGTACTGAGCAAGTCGCCTTTCTGTTCAGCATTCCAGGCTACTGTATCAATTGGTATCCTTTTAACAAGTTGTTATACAGATATGTTTTTGTTTTGAATCTGTTCTTGGTTTGTTTCCAGCTTCGCATCTTGATTCGAATTAGCCCGTCTGCCCATATGCTGGCACTACAAATGAAAGCTAAGGGTTTATTTATTCATGACCTTTTTTAATTTGCCTAAATCCATTTGATTTCCTCTGGAGCAACCATTGGCTGATGCGTCATCTACTTTCATACCAATTTTGAATGGAAGGAAAATATTCATTTCTGGAACACGAAATGCTGTCTAAAATTACTGCAGAAACTCAAGATCTTCTTTGACTTCCTTTGTGTAAATTTCTCTGCATTTGATCTGGGCAAACGAATGCAGAAATTCTTAAAGAATAATTTCCATGAGAGAAATGATCATTCAAAAGGATTCACTCTATTTTAATCCCACTTCGTGACCCCCTCCCCTCCCCCCCTCTGAGTGCGGCTCAAGGGGGAGCTTCAAACTGGGGAGCGACCGTCGAGTTGCAGGACTTGTGTGGATCAAAGGGACCTGAGTTAGTCGTGTTAGGTGGAATTACGGAACTGCTTTGCATAGAAAATGACCTGACCATCGCAGGGGGGCTTCCTTTTGGAGGGCCCCTACCTGCAATTGATTATTGAGTAAAGCGAGTGAGGGACGGAACATCGCCTTTTAGCTGAATGAAAGACTCCGCTTGTTTTCTCAGACTTATACACTCTTTGGGTCAAGTAAATATGTTTAGTGCTGCCGACATATGGTACTTCAAATGAAGTAAACTGATTTTTATTAGTAAATTCCAAAATGTTGTCAACCTAAAAAAAATTACATTTCACCGGCCAATTCAGGCAATGACTACGCAAATCTAGCTTATGGAAGTTACACACATTCGTGCTTGCTCGGGAGAACAGAGCTGCCGAAAAATGTGCTTCATTAACTCATGATCATATATTCACTTACATGTCGGGAACAAGT